>CANSNZ010000969.1:0-197500 GCA_947646795.1 Beta lomatogona
AATCAACTTAGTCCAAGCCTGATGCGATACTCCGTATTTTTGGGAGTTAATTTTGCTATAAGTAAGAAAATATAAAGTAAAAGTGAAAGTATTTTATAATATAGTTTAGGTAAGCCTGTAGTTATAATTTAATCATACAACCTACTTTCGTACCTAATTATATGTTAATTTGGTTTTTCTTAAAATAATAAATCAGAGTTCGGTTTGGAAACAAATCCTAATAAACTAAGGTTGCTCATACTATAAATAAGAAAAGGAAGAAAAAAAAATATTTAGAAAACCCTATTGATAGGTCAGCCATTTTTTCTTTTCCTCTCTTCACTCTCAAGATCTTTTCTCTCTCCTCTCTTCTCCTCCCTCCTCACGCTGCCCTCCTCCTTCGTTCGTTTGCTACCATTCTCCTGAGTTCGTCGGTTTCGAGGCGTGTGCGAGGCGGCGTGCGAGCGTGATGAGGTGCGAGTGTGGTGCGTGCTGCTGCTGGGAGGTTCGTTCGCGTCGAGGTTGTGGTTCGAGAGTGAAGCCGTGCGAGTCGCGACGAAGGCTGGGGGTTTTGTGAGCGACACTTCGAGGCTGCGAGTGTGGTGGTTCTGCCGTCGGAGTCGTCAGGTCGTCGGTGGTCATCGCCGACGAGTTGTTCGGTATAAAAATATTAAAATTCTCCCTTTTTCCTCTTTATATTTATGTATATAATCTGATTTTTCTCTGTAATTCTTATGAACCTTTGATTAAGTTTGTAATTATAAGTAAAGTATAAAATTAATAAAAAGAAAAAAAATCAGATTTAGAATTATGTTTATAGTTCTTATGATAATTATATTTCTTAATTTTGTTTTTATTATACTTATGTATATTGGTTTAAGTTTGTGACTTAAAAAAAAAAATTATATATATATTATGAACTAAACAAAATCAGATGTATTATATATTACTAATTCTTACTTTGGTTTAGTTCTTCAATTCTGATTTTATAGTTCTTATATAGGTATCTAGTTAGTTTTGTTATTGTAAACAAAGTTGTGTGAAAGTTAAACAAAATCAGATTTATAAGCACCTCATTAGTAAGTAATAAATATGTTAGTTCAATAAAGTTTATGAAATAAAAGTCTAACCAACAAGAACGTTCATTTATTGTTCGAAACACTAAAATTTTACATAGTTAGTTAAGCTGATTTTTATTTTCATCATACCAAGGATTTAGCACTGAAATATTTCTATTATTCGATTAGGTCCCAATTTCATAAGCGGAACGTTTTAAGTAATCAGCAAAGATTCTCCGTTACAAGGTACGTACGCGTACCAGTTCAGTTACAATTACTAGTATCATGTTAGGTTGTGATTTATTCTATTGGAACTTAGAACCATGATTAGGGAACAATTGTGATTGCTGAGATTGTTTGGTAACATGATTGTGATTGGAAATCGATATGTAGCATGGTTATGCGAAATTCTATCGTATCGTAAGCATGATTATTGGATTTGTATTCTTTGATTTATGGTGTAACAAGGATGTTACAAGAAGTAAAGATTTGAGTATTATATCTAAAAAGGAATGTTAAATGTTTTACATGTTTAATGTGGTATGAATGGACAATACTAAGAAAGGATTTTGGCAATAAACTTGTAGTTGGATTCCCTACAAGTGATGAACAATGGGGGGAGTGTGAGACTTGTTCTACACTCCTACGCAGGCCTACTGTGACGAAAGTAGTGTCCTTGTAAATTTTGATAACTCAAGTAGGCGGAAGGTTCCGTACGATCTTGAGGGTATGCATACTAAGGTGATTGATGTGGAACGGAACGAAACCGTATTTACATTCCATCTAATAGACCAAGTTGTCTATTAAGGATTAAGTAGCCCGTATGATTCTAGTAAGATGACGGTGCCCGTTCGCTGCCAACTAAATAAAAAGTAAGGAATGTAATGCTATGGTAGTATCATGTATAGGAATGATCCTTATTATTCTGTTTATGCTTTGTATGCACTTACTGCTTTACTATGTACTCAGCATAGCTGATTGTGTGTTATTGTGTTGCTTGTTGACCTGTGATGAACCATTGATGCTTCAATGGGGAGCAGACTAGGTGTGCTGGTGTTGCTGCATAATGTTGAGCATACGGGGGGATAGATGTTGGTTTTGAAACTTTAAAGTGTTTTAAATTAAGCATTATAAGACTATTATGATTTACTTATTTAGTTTGTGGTTTGAATAAAAGGGGTCCGTGGAGATTCTCGAGTTGTAGTTAAAGTAAACATTTTATTTCCGCTGCAATGTAGTTTTATTAATAAGAAGTTGTAACGTTTTGATTTTATTATGCCTTGCGTTTCACCGCGGCGGTAACACTCCCAAGTCGATGCAACGTAGTCTAGACGTGTATGGATTTTGGGGGTGTTACACCTGACCTTCGTTCCCGAACCTGCAAAAAGGGACCCACCGGCCTGGAGGTTTGGGTGGTGGTTCCCCCTCCGAAGCTTAAATCAGATATCAGGAGTTGTAAAGAAAAAAGTAGATCTAGAGAGAGAAAGTGGGAGAGTATTTTTACAAAGTAACTTTGCACTGTTTGCATTGAATGATCTTTCTCCTGATTTCAGGGGTATTTATAGTGATTGCAAGATGACAGCTAACCTTAAAAACTGCCCTAGAATAGTGGCATCTGCTTGGCTAAGTAATCAGATCATGACACGTGGCAGACTATGATTTGTGAGAATTTATCAACCAATCACTTGCAGCCAACTCCAAAGGGCTGGGCTCTGACTACCTTTTGGGCCAGAAAAGTAAGCCTTTTCTCCCAACTGAATATAACCCAAGGGTTAAACCTCTTTCTTCACTTATTAGGAGGGGACACGTGTACGGCTCTGACGAGCCCAAGTGTCTCTAAAGGAGCCGTAGATTTTTAGGCTACAACATTTACCCTAAAAGGGTTTTCACTGTTGGCCCATCTGACGGTTAATACCCTTTTACCCAAGGTAGTTTATTCAATTTCAAAATGGAGGCAACGACGCGCCTTTTCCTGGGTTTTACCGGTCATAACTGACCGTTTTAAACTTTTTTTTCGGTCATCCTTGACCGGCTCAACGGGTTTTCTTACCCCCTATATATATCTTGGGTATGAATTCATTAAATCATTTCACACCCTGAGAGAATTTTTCTAGAGAGAGAAGCTCTGCAAATTTTTCTAGAGAGAGAGTGATCGTCTAGCCTCGGCCTTCTTCACCAAATCGTCCAGACGTTTCAGCAGGTATCTTTTCTTTGTTCTTTATTCTTTATTTTTCTCTTAGAAAATCAATAAAATGGAATCTTCTTCGTCAAATAATCCTAGCCGACCAAGAGCTTGTCTTGACCCTAGAACCAAGAGTGTTTCTTCTTCGGCACATTCTAGAGTTGGACCTCTTCGGGCCGAGTATATATTTTTTTTGTGGTTTTGGCCGAGAAAGTCAGACGACCCAATCTTTACCTGTGCAGGGTAATCTGGCGCGCGTCAAGCAAACGGCCCGTCTAAGACGAAAGGTAATAATCCCATCATATAGTTCAAACATGGAGGAATCTACTGGACGAGTTCCAGATGAGACGAGAGAGATCCAAAGTGTTGGGCCTTTGGGCGGCCCCCTTTCCCCTGGCCGCAGCTTTGAGGGCTCCCAAATAAATCCTGAATCCAGTCCGTCTGGCCGGGACACCGAGATGGAGAAAACTGGCGAGGACAATAACGGCAGTGATTCTGGCGCTGCCGATGAGTCAGACGAAGCCTCCACTACTTCGTCTGAGATTAGAAAACGCCTAGGTCCCCTTTTTGACCCCGTATTTATTTTGCCCAATCGCAAATGGTTAGAAAAAATAGGACAGGACCCTAGTTTTTTGTCCAATTTCATGCCCATGCCGGGCTTTTCTTTCGTCATTCCTAATAAGTAGGCCACCATTTTGAGCGCTCCTAAAAATCACTTCGCCGTCTACAAGCTGGCCTTGGACGCGGGATTAAGGCTCCCCCTCCATGACTTTATAGAACAAGTGCTTCGCTATTACAACATCGGCCATAACCAACTGGCTCCAAATGCCTGGCACAACGTCCTGACGTATATAGCCGTCTGCGAGTTGCGCGGCCTGGCCCTCTCTATCCAAGCCTTCACCCATATTCATTATGCGGCTAAGGTTCCTGGTGCCGTGGATGGAACATGGCTCAGCATCTGCAACCGCCCTGGCTTTCTAACTGTCTGGGGCAAGCCGTCAAAGATGCATGAATGGAAGGGCGACTTCATCTTCCTAAGGGCGGCCAACGACTCTGCCACGGAGGGCTTCCGATTCTATAACCGAGCCGTCACAAATACCGGACGAAAGCAGTCCTGGCTGGAGTTGGAGGACCATTATGATGAGGAGGTAGTGGAGTACTTCAGAATAAAGGAGTACTCCAGGCCCGACCAGCCATCCTTTAAGGGACCAGCTAACTGGATACCCTTTAAGGAAATGTTTTACAATGACGACTTCTTGGTCGCCGCCGGCTTGCGGTTGGCCGAAGATAGAGGTATACATTCAAATTCCCAAGTAAATGCTTCGTCCATAGTCCATATCGGACTAACCCCCTTTCTTCTCTTTTTTGCAGACTCGGCCAGAACACGTCTCAAGCCTTCTTGGACGGGGGACATAAGCATGTCTTCACAGATAATCTATGGAAAGAGTACGCCAAGAGCAGTGCTGAGAAGAGGACTGAAACATTGGTAAATTAATATATATATATATACATATACATATACATATATATATACATATACATATACATATATATACATATACATATATATATACATATACATATACATATATATATATATATATATATATATACATATACATATACATATACATATTTGACTCGTCTAAAATTTGCTTCCAGTCCTTGGACGAGGATCACCCAAAGAAGGAAGGCGTCCAAGCATGGACGTCCACCTTTTTTGGGCCAGTCTCGTCTAAGATGCCGAACGACTTTGGACAAGTACCGTTTGGGTTTGACCGAGTTTGTTGTCAGTCTTTGGACGAGAATCACCCGAAGAAGGAAAGCGTCCATGCTTGGACGACCACCTTCTTTGGGCCATTATCGTCTGAAAAATTCTAATTCTTTGGACAGAAGTCATTTTAGTCCGTCCTCTTTTGGACGGTCTCCTTCTTTGCATCACCTTCGTCTGAGTGCAGAAATTTCTTTGGACAAGGTTCCCTTAGGATAGGAGGTGTCCATTCTAGGACGCCTTCCTTCTTTGGGTGATTCTCGTCTGAAGCCTTATAATTTGTTTATAGCTTTTGCTCTTTGGACGACCATTGTTGTAACTTGTGCATTTCTTGCAGAAAAATGCTCTTACAAACAAACTTCCACCTGGGAAGTCATCTTCGTCCAAGAAGAGGCCTACAGCGGCCGCGGACCAGCCTCCAGCAAAAAAGCCTAAAGTCTTTACCAGGAAGAGGGCGGAGAAAACTACTCTGCTGGCGAAGTTGGGGAGAAAGCCATGCCTCCGCCGAAGGACAAGGTCCTGAAAAAGGAACCTTCCGCTGCTGTCCCTGCCGAGGGGGAAAAGAGTTCTGACCCTGCTGGTCAGTTGGACGTTCTTCCTGCGGATTCTGCTGAGATCAAACTAGAGTCGGCTTTGGCTTTGGTTATTCCGGAGCTAGAGACGGCTACTGAGAACTACCCAGGTTTCAGCGGCTCGGTAGCCAAGCTCTTTTCGCAGATGCCGCTAGCTGTTAGGATGGCATCCATCTCGTCTAGTGAGTCGTATTATCCGAACATAGTTAGGACGACGCGGGTCGACGGACGGTCCATGAGTCCGTCCAATAGACAAGCCATTGTCTTTCCAATCAAGATGACTGACTCCCCCCCTTTCAGATAAGGGCAAAGGACCAGCTTTACCCTCAGCTACTCCCACCATAGATTCGGACGAGGAGTCTTCTGCTGCCTTTGCCAAAATGTCCAAAGCTAAAAGAGACCGGCTTAAGCAGGAGCTCTTCAAATGTTACCCTGAGTCCTATATTAAAGGATTAAGGGGAGCATCAACTAGGCATGTGGGTTACATGTCTCAACTTGCTGCTGAGGTATAACTTGCTGTCGCTTTTGTTTTATACTTGTAGAAATTTTCTCTTTTTTTTTTGTAACTCGTCTAATGACTTGTTTTGCTTTCATTTTTCCAACTTTTTGCTCGCAGCATGCTAACTGAAGAGTGGGCGAGGGAGCTTAGAAAGGAGAACAAGCAACTCGTCCACCTTACTACGACGGCAGGCGACAAGGCCATCCATGATATTGAGATGGCCAACACTCTCCATCGCCAATCACTGGAGGCATTGGAGAAGAGATCAGCAAACCTGGAGTCCACAAACAAGAACTATCTTGTTACCATCAACCAGCTGTACACCGAGCAAGACCGACTGAAAATGGTCCTTGAAGCCGTCTCAACTGAGTTGAAGGGCGAAAGGGATACTGCTCTTCTAGCCGTCGTCCAACTGAGAAGGGAGAATATCCTCCTAAGGGCGAAAAACGCCCGTCTGTAGAAGGAGGCGGCCCAGGCCTTTGACGACGCAAAGGAAGGCTTGGCTCAAGTCATTGAGACATCCAAAGACTGGGCCGTTAAAGCTTTTGGGATGTTGGCTGAGCCTAGCGAGGTTCCTAGCTTCGTTCGCCGTATGGAATTTCAACATAACGTTCATCGTGCCATGGTTTGTGCCGAGGAGCCTCCGGAATTCTTAGACTCGGACGACGAGGCTGTGGTCGAGGAAAAAACCCCTAAAGGCGACCAAGAAACTCGCGCTGAAGATGATGCCTAGTTTTAGGTTTATTTTCCTAAGTTTCTTGGCTTGTTTGCCGTCGTAGCTTTGTCTCTTCAAGTCTTAAGCTGTAAATTTTTGCCAAGTGTAAATGAAAAGACTTTTTGCCAATTGCTTGTCCTTTCTTTTCTTGCATTCCAATTTCGACTAAGTATAAAATGAGCCTCATCCTGAATGCATCCAAGTAGAAAAGGAGACTCGTCCTGGACTTTTGGACGATCTATAAAGTATAAATAAAGTTATTTTGTCACCCCTGATCCTTGCTCTTAGACGGTTGAAAATCTTTCCAAAATGTAGCCAAGTACAAAAAGGGACTCGTCCTGGAATATTGGACGGTTTGCAAAATAAATATAGGGGAAGAATGCCATCCTTGTCCTTGGACGATCGTGAATCTTTCCAAAAAAAGTAGCCAAGTACTTAGTGAGATTCGTCTTGGAACTTTGGACGGTTTGCAAAATAAATATAGGGGAAGATTGACATCCTTGTCCTTGGACGATCGTGAATCTTTCCAAAAAAAGTAGCCAAGTACTTAGTGAGATTCGTCCTGGAACTTTGGACGGTCTTCCCGTTCAGACGAGTCTTGCCACAAGGAGGAAAGCGGCCAATACATATTAGTTTTGTGGACGAGCCATGTTTTAGCCGTATTTCTCGAGTTGGTGACACTCGTCCTGCGGTATCGAACCTTCACAAGGGCATTTTTTGACTAGCTCGTCCTGGTTTTGGACGACTGTTTCCCTTTAGCTCGTGCTATAGGCTTGTCTCATCCCCCCTTTCTTGGGCTTAGCTCAACCATACATGATGGGCGAGCCATAGTCCAAGAAGGAGAGCGGCCAATGCTGGCCACACCTGCTGAAATTGCTAAGGACGAGCTTTAGATTATGTTCAGACCATGTCTTAGCCGGCCTCCTTGAGGGAGCAACACTCGTCAGGAAGCAGTGATCCCTTACTAGAGTCTTTACTATTTAGCTGACCGTGCATTTGAAAGTAAATATCCTTTACTAAGGGCTTATTTCGGATCAGCTTTATCTTAAAGACTTTGACGTTTCTCTTACTAGAGATTTTGTCAATTTGTTGACCATTTATGTGTTGTTACCTTTTAGGCTATTACACTCTGGCCGGTCTCTTCGAGGGAATGATGTTCGGCAGAGAAGCGAGTATTTTTTGACGCTCTATTATTCTTTGTATTTTTTTCCAAGTTATTGCCACTTTTAGACTAATAACTGGTTTAATGCCCCCAAAGTGAACCAACTTGGTAAAAATAAACAAAGGCGATAAGAAAGTAGGAATTGTATTATATGAATTTTGCTTGACTAAATGCCAATACATGTATACAATTCTTTTTCTCTAGCATGTGTCGTGGCACTTTGGGTGACTACAAACTACTGGCCAGTTTCCTGGTGATTAACTGAGTTTAGACGTGGTACTTCTTCAGAGTGTCTGAGTTCCAAGTGCGCGGTATTGGTCGTCCATCCAGATCTTGGAGACGAAAGGTTCCGCTTCGCACCTCCTGGACAATCAGATAAGGTCCTTCCCAATTTGGTGTTAGCTTCCCCAGCTCTTTAGCTCGTCCAACCGCCTCTATTTTCCTTAGAACCATTCTCAGTAGCTCGTGAGTGGTCGTCTAGCGACTCTCTTGTTCAACTCCCGAGCCATTCTCAGTTTGTACAATTGCATTCTTAGCAAGGCATTGCCCCTGACTTCTGGTACTTGATCCACGGTTGTGCGCAATGCAGCCCAGTTGGCATCTTCCATGTACAACATGACTCGCAGGGTGAGTTCTTCAATCTCAATGGGAAAGACGGCTTCAGTGCCATAAACTAACATGAAGGGTGTCTCCCCTGTAGAATTTTTGGCGGTTGTTCTGATGGACCATAACACTAGCTGCAGTTCTTCAACCCATTGTCCCTTAGCATTATCCAACTTCCTTTTGATTCCATTGAATAGAATCTTGTTGAAGGACTCTACTTGCCCATTGGCTTGTGGGTGGGCGACTGCCGCGAAGCGAGCTTTGATTTCTTTTTCTGCCAACCAATCTTTCAGCTTAGGAGTTTCGAACTGTGGACCATTATCAAAGACGATGGACTGTGGCATGCCAAAACGAGTTATAATGTTTTTTCCAAATAAAGCCCTTGACATCGCTCGTTGTTATACCTCGCATGGCTTCAGCCTCTATCCATTTAGTGAAGTAGTCCACAGCTACTATCACAAACTTCTTTTGCCCAGCGGCCACGGGGAAAAGTCCTAGTATATCCATGCCCCATTTGGCAAAAGGCAGAGGGAACAAGATGGGACTTAAGTAGTTGGACGGCTTCTGATGCAGGTTTCCATGCTTCTGACAGCTATCACACTTCTTTGCGTAGATGAGGGCGTCCTTCTTCAAGGTAGGCCAGTAGTACCCTGTCCTTAAAGCCTTTTCTCCCAATGCTCTTCCCCCAATGTGAGATGCACAAGCTCCTTCATGGAGTTCCTTCAGAACCTCTTGGCCATCTTCTCTGGTGATGCACTTAAGAAGAGGGCGATTGAATGACTTCTTGTAAAGGGCCTCGTCCCATAGCTCAAACCACTTGTCTCGAGCCTTCACATACTTAGCCTCCATAGGAACCGAAGGCAGCCGTCCTGTTTTCTTGTATTCTATTATGGGCTCCATCCAAACTGCCCCTCGACTAAGAAACATGATTTGTTCTTGGTCAATACTCTTTTTGGGTTTAACTTCCCAAAACACTGTTCTTGGCGCATCACCTTCAGCCGAGCTGGCCAATTTTGAGAGAGCGTCTGCTTGATGATTTTCTAACCTTGGCACTTGGTCGAGAACAAATCGCTTCAAAGGCTCAATCTCATCTTTGATCAGACGCATATATTTGCCCATCGATGCTTCTTTACATTCAAAATCCCCGTTGACCTGACTGACGACCAAAATAGAGTCTGATTTGGCCTCAATTTCCAGAGCTCCTGCCGCCTTACACATCTTGATTCCAGCTAGATGTGCTTCATATTCCGCTTTGTTATTGGACGCTTGGAATTGGAATCTTAGCGCATATTCAAACTTGTCTCCTTCTGGAGATTGACAAATGATTCCTGCCCCACATCCATTGACAGTGGACGATCCATCAACCATGAGCGTCCAATGCTTCCTCCCTTCAGCTTGATCAAATATTGGTTCTATAGTTGGCCGAGTAAGCTCAACTATAAAATCTGCCAAGGCTTGCCCCTTAATGGCTTTCCTTGGTTCAAATGATATATCAAACATGTTAAGCTCAACGACCCATTTTAACATCCGGCCGGCGGCTTCCATTTTTTACAAAAACTGCTTCAAGGGTTGGTCGGTGTAGACAAGTATACTGTGAGCCAAGAAATAAGGCCCTAACTTTCTGCTGGCCATGACGAGAGCCAATCTAAACTTCTCGACTGGAGTGTACCTATTTTCCGCATCCTTGAGCACATGACTCACAAAGTATATTGGAACTTGCACGGACTCTCTCTCAGTCAGCAGAACAGCACTCACAGCCTTAGTGGACACAGCCAAATATACAAACAGTTTCTCCCCCTCGGCTGGACTGACCAGCCTAGGCAGCTGCCGAAGGTGATCTTTGACTTGCTGAAGCGCTTGCTCAGTTTCTGTCGTCCACTCAAACTTGGCCTTCTTCTTGATAGTAGCGAAGAAGTGATGACACTTGTCGCCCGACTTAGACAAGAAGCGTCCAAGGGCAGCCAAGCAACCCGTCAGTCGCTGAACTTCCTTTATCTTTGACGGAGATTTCATGTCTAGAATAGCTTGGTTCTTTTCGGGGATGGCTTCTATTCCCCTCTGATCTACTAAAAAGCCTAAGAACTTCCCTGACAAGACTCCAAAGACATATTTGCTGGGGTTCAGCTTTAGCTTGTATTTCCTGAGAGTTTCGAAAGTTTCTCTCAAATCACCAACATGATCTTCCTCTTGCCGGCTCTTGACTTTCATATCATCGATATATGCTTCCATGTTTCTTCCCAACTGTGGCTGAAAGACAGTATTGATCAATCTTTGAAATGTGGCCGGAGCATTGCGTAGGCCGAATGTCATTCTCAACCAGCCATATAGTCCTTTTTCAGTAATAAAGGACGTTTTGTCCTGATCCTCTGACCACATGGGGATTTGATGAAAACCTGAATAGGCGTCCATGAAGCTTAGCAAAGCATGGCCGACTGTGGAGTCTACTAGACGATCCAACTTGGGCAAAGGGAAGCTGTCCTTAGGACAAGCCTTGTTGAGATCAGCATAGTCCACACACATCCTCCAAGTGCCATTAGGCTTTGGTACCATGACCACATTTGCTATCCATTCTGGTCGACCGCCTGATTCCTAGCCGGTCCTAAATGCCTTTTCTTTTGACGAACATGTTTTAAATTTGGGTCAACGTTCAACCGGTGGACGGCTATCCCTGGATCTATTCCAGGCATTTCCTCAACACAATAAGCAAACACGTCTTGAAATTCTTTCAGCAAGCTGATTGTAAGGCCCCTCAAATCAGGAGAGAGCGAGGACCCAATCTTCAAAGTTCTTTCTGGACGAGCCTCATCCAAACAGACATCCTCTGGGACTTCCACCGACTCTGGACGTTCCACTGTTAGTCCCATGATGGCCATCACTTCTTCAGACGAGGGAGGTTCTTCCTTGACGGGCTCATACTTTCTTTTCTTGCTGGGGAGATGTTCATACGTTTTTCTTGAGGGAGGGAGCGGCAGGCGTTTGAGGACTCTCAATTGTCATCTTCAACGAGGCCACTTGGTCCTTTACAATTTCAGACGTTTTCCTTTCGCCAGCAACCCTCGTCTTATCTTTCCCAATTTCAGACGTTTTCCGTCCGCCACCGATCTTCGTCTGGTCTTCATTGCATGCTTTCCATGATGACTGCTTGAGGGTAGTTAGGTAACATTCCCTAGCCGCCTGTTGGTCTCCATACAAGGAGCCAATTTTGCCATCATCACACTCATACTTCATAAGCATTAAATGAGTTACTATTACAGCTTTAACATGATTCAGAGTTGGTCGTCCAAGTATGATATTGTAGGCCGTCAAATCCCGGACCACCAAGAACTTGATAAACAGAGTCCTTGAGGCATCCTTCTCTCCCACTCGGACGGGCAAAGTAACGGTTCCCATAGGATGTATGATTCCTCCCCCAAACCCTATGATGGGATGGTGGACGGGAACCAAGTTCTTTTCATCAAACTTCAATCTGGACAAGCAATCAACACTAATGATGTCCGTCGAGCTTCCGGTGTCAATCAGAATTCTTCTTACTCTCAAGTTTACTATCTTCATCTCTACAACCAAAGGATCATCAAGGGGGGTCCTCAGCTTGCCCCGATCTTGTTCACTAACCACCATTTTTGGGAAGGGCTCGGCCTTTGTCTGATCAGCTAGTAAGACTTGGCCAAGCTCCCTGAGGTAGTTTTTGTGTCCTCTGTTGGTTGGTCCTCCAGCAGCAAATCCTCCTGAAATTACGAGAACAACATCCTCGTTCGTGCTTTCACTCTCTTTCTTCTTAGTCTGCCGATCATCCTTCCTCTGAAACTTCCTTCCCCCTTGAGGCAAATAGGAGTTCATTTTTCCTTTTCGAGCTAGATCCTCCAACGCCCTCCTAAGGTGCTTACATTCATTAGAAAGGGTTCACAACGTGTTTCACGTATCCCAACTCCGGAAATTCGTACCTGACGAGTCGCATGTCCTAGAACCTGAAAACATCGAGTTAGACGAAACCTTGTCCTATGAGGAGAAACCCATCAAGATCCTAGATCACAAGGAGCGTAGTACGAGAAATAAGGACGTCAAAATTGTGAAGGTGTTGTGGAGAAATCCAAATACTGAAGAAGCCACATGGGAAGCAGAAGATGCGATGCGTCTGAAGTACCCTGAGCTTTTTCAAGAGGTAGGCGAGTTACGGGGACGTAACTTTTCTTTTAAGGGGGGAAGAATGCGATAGAATTTCGCACTTCCCCTAAAAGTTTGCTTAAGTCTGTTATTTATGTGTATTATTACTTGCGAAAACTAGAAAACGCTTGTGAAATATTGGGACTTAGAAGTGTAAAAGATCGTCGTTAAGGCTGGCTACCTCAAAGTTTCGGGACGAAACTTCCTTTAAGGGGGGAAGCCTGTAATACTCCGTAGTTTTGGGAGTTATTCTTTTATAAATAAGAAAATATAAAGAATAAAGTTGAAAGTGTTTTTAATATTATTTAGAAAAATATATAGTTTGGATAAGCTTACAGTTATAATTTAACTATATAACCTACTGTTGTACCTAATTATATTATAGTTTGGTTTCGTTTTATTTTCCAAATAAAATAAGAAATCGGAGTTTGAGTTGGAAACGAATCCTATTAAACCTAGGTTTACCATGCTATAAATAGAAGAAAAAAAAAGGAAAATAAAACCCTAAGTTCTAATCAGCCGTTTTCTTTCTTCTCCTCCCTCAAAGTTTTCACTCTCCTCTCTTCTTCTGCCTCGGCACTTTTCTCTTTCCCTCCCCTGAACTTCGTCGGCCTTTGAAGAGGTCGTGCTGTGTGTTTGGTGTGCGGCGTGTAGTGGACTAGGGTGTCAAGTCGCTGCTGCGGTGGGCGAGGGTGTGTCGAGCGAGGGTTGTACGAGGGTCGTGCTGGGCGAGGCGAGGCGAGTGCGAGCGTGGGTGTTCGAAGTGCTGGACTCGAGGGTGTGAGTCGAGCGAGGGTGTCGAGAGTGTGCGAGCGGGGTCTAGCGAGTTGTTGCGAGGCTGCGTGTGTGGGCGATCGAGCGAGTCGTCGCTGCTGTCGAGGGTGTGTCGAGCGAGGCTTCGAGTGCCGTCGCTGCTGTCGAGGCGAAGGTGCGACGCAAGGCTTCGAGTGGTGGTACGAGTGTGGGTCGAGCGCGAGTGCTGCCAGAGAGGAGTCGTGGTCGCCGGCGCAAGTCAGCCGCAGGTCGTGGTGGTCGCCGGTGGTTTGTCGGTAGTCATCCCCTCTGTTTTCTTTAAATTATGAATCTGATTTCATTGTCATTCTTATTACCTTTGAGTAAATTTTGTGATTATAAGTAAAGTATAGAAATAGTAAAAGAAATCAGATTTAGAATTATGTTTTTAGTTCTTATGATAATTCTATTTCTCAATTCTGTTTTAATTATACTTATGAATATTTGTGTAAGTTTTAGTATTATAAACCAAGTATAATATAAGTTACAAAAAAAAATCAGATTTGCAAACATATGATTGAAGTCCTAAATATGTTAGTTCAATAAAGTTTATGAAAGAAAAGTTTAACCCACATGAACGTTTATTTTATTATTCGAAACACTAAGTTTTACATAGCTAGTTAAGCTGGTTTTTATTTAATATTATCAAAGATTTAGCACTGAAATACTTTCATTACTCGATTAGGTCCCAATTTCATAAGTGGAACGTTTTAATTGTCAGCAAAGATTCTCCGTTACAAGGTACGTACGCGTACTAGTTCGGTTTGATATATTAGTATCATGTTTAGGTTATGATTGTTATATTAGAACCTAGAATCATGATAGGGAACTGTTGTTGATTATGGTTGATGAGATTGTTTGGTAACATGAAATCAATTGGAAATCTGTATGTATTTCCTTGTTGTATGACTTGTGAAATAGAATGAATTGTTATTGGAATGCGTAATTCTATTGTATCACAAGCATGAAATGAGATGTTGGATTGAAATGCTATGATTAATAATTGTAGCAAGGATTTATAAGAGATTGCCTAAACTAAAGGATTTTATATGATGTTATAGAAATCATATGTTTATTGTTGTATGAAGGAGTATCGCTAAAAAGGATTGTTGGCAATAAACTTGTAGTCGGATACCCTACAAGTAATGAACAATGGAGGGAGTGTGAGACTTGTTCTACACTCTTATGCAGGCTTGCTGTGACGACAGTAGTGTCCTTATACATTTTGATAACTTAAGTAGGTGGAAGGTTCCGTACGATCTTGGGGGTATGCATACTAAGGTGATGGATGTGGAACGGAACGAAACCGTATTTACATTCCATCTAATAGACTAAGTTGTCTATTAACGATTAAGTAGCCCGTATGATTCTAGAGAGATGACGGTGCCCGTTCGATGTCAATTAAACTATAAAAATGAATTGTAGTATTCTTGTAGTATCATGTCTAGGAATGATTATTATTATTCTGTTTATGTTTGATGTACTATTTAACTGATTATTTACGTACTCAGCGTAGCTGATTGTTTGTTATTTGTGATGTTTGTTGACCTGTGATGAACCATTGATATTTCAATGGGGAGCATATTAGGTATGCTGGTGATGCTGCATGAGTTTGGCATACGGGGATATTTTCTGGTTTATAAACTCTTAAGTGTTTTTGTTGAACTTATATAATAATTAGTATTCATAGTTAATGGTTTGAATAAAAAGGGGTCCTTGGTGATTCCCGAGTTGTAGTTTAAAGTAAACATTTTATTTCCGCTGCAATGTAGTTTTCTTAATAAGGAGTTGTTAACATTTTGATTTTATTATGCCTTGCGTTTCACCGCGGCGGTAACACTCCCAAAGTCGATGCAGCGTAGTTTAGACGTGTATGGTTTTTGGGGGTGTTACACATATGATGCTGGGCAAGGCTATCTGCCAATCCCGATAACTAGAGCAGAACGCATAAATTAATTACATAATATGGAGACCTCTTGGTACTAGTCCCTAAACTCATAGGGCAATTCACATAAATTATCCATAGTAAAATATGTAGCAATTTATGAATAATTACCATATAATATACCATCCCATTAGTCGTCATAGTAGACCTAATACCGTACTTTTTTAAAGTTTGATTGATCTTGGTGTAAATAGACTTGCTACCACTGATGATATCACCATTGGCACAAAGGAGCATAGCATACATAAGTTCCTCACTTGTGCTATCAGACCTGTAGTAGAGATGATCAGTCCAAAGGTGGATAACAGTAGATAATTATAGTACAAAATAATGCAATTTGAGCAAAGGCCAATTAACTAGTAGAAATAGAGGACTTATTGTCCGAAAGGATGCCATTAGAAGTACAGACTTTAACATGAAGTAATAACCAAAAGGTGGCATTTTCATTAAGTTTGCAGCGTGATACTCAAATACATTAGCTACCACAGTAGGACTGCGTAATGTATTACATAAAAGCAGGATAATAGTACTGAGATACTTTATTTAATATGCTAGTAGAAGTAGTATTATGCTAGAGAAGATAAGCAAAAGTTAAACAAGCATATTTAGTTTTCACCTTTTTATCTGCTTGGAAGATGCAAAATCTTCCTCCTCTTCTGTGCGGCGTCGTTTTGAGGACTCCGAGGATATTGATATTTCCTTCCCATGACCCAAGGTATCAAAAAATAGCTTGTCTACATCAGATACTTCATGTGCAGGTGCAGCTTCAGATGAGGAAGGGATGATTTGACCCATATTAGATCCATATTCATTAATGACTGGGGGAATGCAGGAGGCTGAATGGCAGGTTGCAATGTTTGTAGTGCTTCTACAAATTCAGGATCAGCTTCTTCGATTGTTTTTGTAGCTAACAAGGGATCAAGAGTGGTTACAGCATGAACATATGGAATATTAGTCAGGTGTGCAGGAGACTTTGGAGCATCTAGCTTTGGCTCAGAGGTAGAATCATTCTTATGTGTTGTGGCAGGGGGTAGAGGAGATTCTTTCTGTTCAGGTTGTTTAGGCTCTGGTTGAGTGGACTTAAGACTTGGGTCTTTGATATTTTCTTTTTTAACGGTGGCTGAGGCACGACCTTTACGGTTTGGGACGACTTTTATCCATCTGCCGCTAGACTCAGCTTCCTTAGGTGGCATTGGAGTAGACTAATGGGAGTTAATGTCTATCCACTAGAAGATGGAGGGTGTGGTCGGTCTTTTGAGGGCAACTATCTAAAGTGTGATCTTCCGAGCCACAAAGAGGACAAACTTCTAACATACCTTCATAGGTGAGGAAAATTTCACGAGATTGACCTTGGATATTAATAACTAAAGACCCTGGTACCGTTTTCATAACCTGGACATTGACACATACCCGGACATAACGAGCACGAGTGCGAGAAACAGTAAAATCATCTATTCGGATAAGGGGACCTATGGAGCAAGCAAAGTAGTCAGACAAGGTGAGGACCAGAACTCTATTGGGAGCAGATTAAGGCGAACCCAAATAGCCAAGGAGTGGATTTGAAAGGTAAACGGATTGAACGCAGTTTGCCAATAAAAATGAGCAAGAATAAGACCTTGAACATACCATGGTCTATGATCCCAAACAAAAGTTTTGTCTTCATTATTCGAAAATTTAAACATAACCCACCCATTACCCATGTCAACAAAGGTAATCTGACCCTTAAGACTACTCCATTCACGACGGAGTTTAGCTATGACAATGGATGAGGGAATAGGATCTCCAAAAGGTTTACCTAGTGGATAAGAAAGTGACAGGTCATTTATAAGGCTGTGATCAGTTTCTGGATTCAGAGAGGTTTGCTGGTCCGGGACTGTATTCTCGCTTACGGGTAAGAGAAGAGGGTCAGCTGGATTAGAATGATGGATAGGGGCATTAGTATGTTCATTTGGTGTATCGGTAGCAGAAGAGATATTGTCAGATCCCACACCTGCACTTGATGATTGAAGCTAAGGTATGAGGGTAGAAGAGGGCTAGGGAATGCTATGATTTCCAGGCACATTGGGATTTCCACCCTCACCATGTGGTGATGAGATGTGAATAGGTAAACTGGTACCAGGAAAGGATCAGACAATATATGCATAATTGGTAGGAATTTTTGGCTGATGAGAAGCAAACATTAAAGGGAGGCTTAAGTTTGTAGGAATTAGAACTGGAGAGCAGAGAAGAGGGCTAGTATGAATCCCAGATTTGAGGTACCCCCAATTTATATCCATTAAAGATTTCAAGTAATTAAATTTCCAGCCTACAATTTTAGAGCCTAATATTTTCATCATGCAACTTAGATTAATTCTAAGAATGACAACACCATAATAATAGGAGCAGACTGACACTTTGACATAGCAATCAATAGACACGTAGCAATATAGAGCAAAAATTACCCAAATAACAAGTAAAATTAGAAGAATTAGGGGAGAAAAACTTATCTTTAGAGTGGTGTGGTTATGGAGCTCCACCAATTTGCCTGCGTTCTACCAGCGGTTGTCGTACGAATTATCCAAATTAAAATGGGTCCATTCCATGGCTGAGAAATATGATTAAGTAAGATCGATTTTGAATTAAGGTTTCTGTGATAGCTTGAGAGGATGTATGCATGAAGAAGTCTAGATATCCAACTGTCAGTGGAAGATGAAGTGAATTGAAAGGTGGTAAAATTGTATCTAGATGGAAATGGATGAATTGAAATGTGGCATTTGTTGTTTGAAGAAATGAGGGCCATAGGAGATTATACAACGAGAAGAAGATTAAAGGAGGGAACAAGAAGATAATATTTATGGTCTTTACCCAACCAAATGAGAGCATTTTCTCTCACTACATTTTCTCTCACTAGTTGACATTAGTTATAAGTTGGAGTAAAATGATATATATTGACGTGTCGTTGTATACTTGCCAAATATAACCTAAATTACCCAATATAGGGTAAGTATAGGGTCGAATCCACAAGGAAGTAGGGTTAAATCAAGAGTTAATTAGCTAACTACAATGAGCTAAATTAATTTTTGGGTTTTTGAAAGTTTAACAATGATTCTAAAATCTAAATAAACTAGGAAATTTGCAAAGTAAATCAACAAGCAAGTAAAGGAGATAAAATAAGGGTAAAAGGACTAGGGGATTAGGGGATTCACCAACATTCAATCCAAGAATCCAACAATCAAAACCAAGGGGAAAACAAATGGGGGATCACAATGGGAAAATCAAGCACATATGAACTCTAATAACTCTCTCGAGCTAATTAGAGGAGCTTGATTAGTCACTCATGACCTATTCTCATGGCTTGAGCAACCGATCTAGCCAAATCAAGCACAACATGATTAATCAAGCTTCCCTAAACTAGAAAATGCCTATTGTCATGGAGATCCTAGTCTAGCAACCAAACTTAGTTTATTCCTAGCTTCATCTTTCAATCCTTCACTAGGAATTCCAAATATGCAAGTTAAGTGGTGATCAAGCACCCAACAATCCAAGTAAAACAAGTTTGATCAACTAGTTCAACCCCAAAAGTTAACCCCCCTAACTTAGGTCTAAGATTCAAAGAGTAAACGAAGGTTACATCCCTTCCCCTAGTAAGAAACTGCTCACACATTATATAGAAATAAAACAAAGCAAAGCTTGAAATAACTTCATCACCATAACCATGGAGGAAAAAGAAAAAAAAATGCAAGTAATCAACTAATAAAGCAAGATCTAAACAAGCAAAGCATGAAGTAAACAAGAATAATGGAAGAAAAGAAAAATATAATCAAAGATTACCAACTTTAAGCTTTCATAAATGAAGAATGGAGATCCAAAAGCTTCAAACTTCCACTTTTCTCTCTCCTAGGGTTTTGTTCTAAACCTGAATGCTAAATCAAGATCTAATCACTCTCTAATCTCTAATTAATAATTGCCTCCGTTAGAAATAGAGGAGTCCCTCTTATATAGTCATAAGAAATAAAACAAAAAATTACAAAACAGCCCCCGCATTAAAATAAACAAAGTCGCAAAAACATTTCGGAAAAATAACAGACCCGGGCGGGTGAGATGACCCGAGGCCTCGGGTCACCTAACCCGGCCGGGTCAACTGATCAGGAATTTGTTGGCTTCACAAAAACAAACGACCCGGGCGGGTCTGTGAACCCGGCCCTCGGGTCTACTGAAAGGAGCGTGCTTCTTGGCTGGTTGGGCTGACCCGGGCCCTCGGGTCATCAACTTCTTCTCTTTCTTCTCCTCTTTCGAGCTCCTTTGCGCTCCATTTCTTTAATGCTTTGCCTCGGGCTTGTGCATAGACCCTCCAAGCATGCTCCCAAATCCTGAAACAAAAACAAACACCCAAAGAAAGAGCGCAAAGGAGGGAAAATGCACAAAAAGAAAGAAAAGGAATAAACTTAGCCTAAATTAGCCTAAAAGCTATCACAAAAACTATAAAAAAACAAAGCATAAATCAAGCATATAAACCAATCATCATATATACATATCTTTTACTAATTTAATTTAAAGAAGCCAAATCAATTTCTTTCTTGATTTATTATAGTTGTGAGGTTTGTTTGTTGATGTTGTTTAGTAAATTAATTAAGTATAGAATTAGGAATTGTGATAGAGGTTCTGGTTATGGTTGCGTGGAACTGTATTATGCTTTTGAAATTTGATATGAAACTTATTACTTAGTACATAACTTAGTTCATTGAATTAGTTTGGCGAGAGTTAGTTCAGAATCATTGTTTTGGGAGTTAGTTTAAGTTTAGCACATATCTAAATGCTATTTCTAAGTTGTAGTTAGTTAGTTTGGGTATTGAAACCACATTAGATTAGCTTCTCATTTAAGGGGAAAATTTATTGATTATTGTTATTGTTGTGAGGTGGTTAATGGAGGATGATTCTAGAGTGGAGTATCGTTCGGAGTTATGAAGGAGATTTTGTTGAATAATTTACTTATGCCCATGTGTGTGTGTGGATGTTTGTGTTATATTTTCATATATAAGTCCGTACTATGGCCATAGTTATGAATGTGTTGATTGTGCAAACATTATTGGATAATTATGAATATACAATTGTTTTGCTGGCTTAGTTTATGAACTGAAAATAGAAAGTGGGCAAGGTATGGGTGGAAGATGGTGTAATACCCCGAATTTTAATCTCGTTTTATTAGCTACTAATTATGTTTATTAGCATAATTACATCCGAAAATTTTTCGAAACTATTCTGATGAAGATTATCTTCTAAAATAAGTATATTTACCTTAGTTATTACGAAAGTGATGTTTATTATGATAAATGATTTTATAATATGGTTTATGAAAAAAAAAAAAAAAGAATGAACTGATGTTCAAACCCACGTTCAACCAACCACCACCTCCCTCTACTCCCTCTTTGTTCCCTATTCCAACTCCCCTATGGTGAACCACCAACCTCCATCTATCCACCTCCATTAATGTCTCCAAATTTCTTTCTTTAAATGCTCAGTAATTGAGCTTTGAAATCACAAGTTCAACAACCCATTTCTCTCTCTCCTCTTCCCTGATCTCTCTCTGACTCTCTCACTCTCCTCCCCGTGAACCCCTTCCCTTCAGCTCGCCGGTGCTCCCCCTGAGCTCACCGGAGTTCAACCGACCCAGCTCTCCTCCTTCCTCCTTTCTCTCTCTCGTCCTTCATCCTCGTCGGATCCAAGCTCACCGGAGCTGCGTTTGGTTCCCCGGTTGCGCGGTGCTCCTCGTGCTGCTGCCATTGTTGTTGTTGTTTGTTGTTGTTTCGTTGCTGCTACTGTTGTTGTAGTCTTCATCCACTCTCCCTTCTTGTTGTCGCTGCTGCTCTGCTCAGCTCTCCTCTCTCCTTTCGCGCTGCTGTTGCTGGCAGTCATGGTGAGCTGCACGGTGGTGCTGCCACCACGTCCCTCTGTCGGTACTACACTCTTCTTCTTCTTCCCTTGGTTATTATTGAGTTTATGAATTCTGAAATTTGAGTATTCAGTATTGATGCTTTGATTTCTTATGTTATTATAGGTGTTGTGCTAATTTCTTTCTGGTATCACTTGAATTAATGGAATCGGATTTGGTTGATTTAATTTGTATGTTGATGATTGAGTATCAATATATGTATGTATTACAAAGAAATGGTTGAAAGTCTGAATTCTAGTTAGCGTTGACAATTGACAAAAAGATTTATGATCTGAAGATTTCTTTTGTTAATTGGGTAAATATTGATGGTGAACTTTGCTACCTAGATTTGACTATAATTATCATGTTAGCAAAAATCTGGTCATATATATATTAGTATACTATGTTTGTTGGTGCACGAGGTTTGTATAGAACCTTACTCTCATATAATATCAAATGTAGTGAGGCTAGTTTAATTAGTATGAGATCCTCTTTCAATAAACGTTTCGTTTTATGATGCATCTATTTGGAATCTGATGAAAAGTTCTTTGATTAATATTGTTAGTTTAATGCGGTTAATGATTTCGTATTAACGTAAATCATTGAGGTATGATTAGTAATTAATCACTATTTAACTGTTTATTGAGTTAATTCTATTGAGTTAAATTGGGAAACGTTATTCTGGAGTATAAATATTAGAGGTAAGACTTGGAGTTCTCTTTGCAATTACATTATTAGTTTCTTGTAAAATGTAATGGACAGTGCAAATCAACAATATGGCTAGTAACTTCTAAATAGTGGTTCATTAAAGAAGGGTTTTATTATCATTAATGAAGTATGTAAGATGTAAGTGAGAAGTAGCCAATTATACATGAATCAGGTTAATGTTACACTATTTGGAAATAGATTCCAGTTTGTGCATTTATAAATCATTTCCAGACAGACTAGTAAAGCATTATTAGTGCTAATGTTCACCAAAATAAGTTAATATGGGAGATCGAATCACCAGAATGAATACAAGTTATCAATTATGTTTAAGAAGTCTTAGTAATATGGTTTCCGTGATCTTTATTAGTGTTTGAAGGCGACTTGAATAACAAATTGATTAATAAAGTAATTAAGTCATGTTCTTGGTTGGTTTCTGCTATTTACGAAAGCTGTTTATATATTGTTATTGATGAAAATTTAGTGAATTGTGAAAAGGT
Organism: Beta lomatogona; assembly: GCA_947646795.1. Taxonomy (NCBI): domain Eukaryota; kingdom Viridiplantae; phylum Streptophyta; class Magnoliopsida; order Caryophyllales; family Amaranthaceae; genus Beta; species Beta lomatogona. The sequence goes on from CANSNZ010000969.1 coordinate 22,553, forward strand.
GGCACACCTAATATAAAATAAGAATTTTAATTGTAAGTTAACATTTTGTCAAAGTCTCTATTATATTAATAAGTGGATTAAATTGGTAAGTTATGATAATGTTCTAAGTGTAACTAACCAGAATGTTTTCTAGAGTCGTTGGATTATAACTTTAAGAAGTTGATTAATTAGATGAAAGTCTCTTATAAGGTGCAATCATGATTAATTAGTTTCTAAAAGAGTATATAATTAGATCATAGGTTTCTTATTATATATTTTAATAAGATGAAAAGCGAAGAGTATCACCGGACTATTGTTAGAACTAGTTAGAGTTGAATCATGTTTAATTACCATAGTCGATTATGTGAATTATATCGCTAATAAACTTATTAATAGGGATATGAAGGAGTATGAAATATATATGTCTTATGTTTTCTTAAGTAATCGAAAAATGTGAAAAGATGAATCTTGTTCTTATGAATGACGAGTGATGAATTATATACTAAGAAATGATATATGTTCATGTATTCTTAATATGTTAAAGTATACCTTTTAACTCTGAAATTATCTGAAGGTATGAATGACTCTTAAACGATTTGAGATACGAAAATACTGCTATGTTTCTGTTGTTATTCTTAAAAGTTTTAAGTTATGAGACATGCTTATGATTACTTTCCATGATTTATGATATGTTTTGCATATGGATTGCGGGAAATGAAATGTTATATGATGATTATGATGATACGATGCTATGAAATGATTATGAATCTGAAGTGATAAATGAACTCAAGTGACGGTTGTATTTATGAAATGAGTTAATGCAACCACTATGAATGGATTGAGATTATGATGGATGAAATATGTTCACACTGGATTGAACAATGATGACGTAATTGTATACGTGATTTATGTGATGACGTGAATTAAAAGATGTTAATCACGTAAAGTGAAATATCGAGTGAAATGATGAACAGGTTGCCCTGTATGAGTGGTTCAGCGGCCCCTACAGGTTCTCTGGTTACTATGCTGATTATTCTGTTACTGTCTTCCTTCTATCTTGTTGTGATCCAAGTAGAAGGGGTGTGCACACTAGGGACTCTGTTATTATGGCCATTGTGTTATCCGTAGGTGGTTACAGGGGATTGACCCCGGCCTACAATGTTGAAGTAAGTGGTTACAGGGGATTGACCCCGGCTTACTGGCGTTCTCTTTCCTCTCCTTAAATAATTGGATTAATTAAGAATAATTATGTAATTATTCATTGTATTTATATCTACATGTGAACGTATGGAATATGTGAGAGTCGTAGACACCAAAGCATGTTTTAAGAATATTTTATGGGTTAGTACTCAGCGTTGTGCTGATGTGTATGTCAATGTTTTGTTTTGTCACTACTGTGGCCTGTCACTTGGTGGGTGGAAGTGTTACAATAGTTTCAGGTTGAAGTTCTGGAGCATCTGTTCCAAGATGAAGCAGTTATGTGTTAAGAGTACAGCTATGATTGTTTTATGTTTCCTTTGAGGCGAAGACGTTCCACTTTGTAATAGAAAAATAATTAATTGATTTAGTTTCATTTCTAGTTCTGGTTGGGCAATAGGGCTCCTGATTCTCTTTAGCTGGTACTCCGCGAAAGCGTTGAGTTTTGGGATTTGGTATATTTTATTTGTAACAGGTTTTTCAAACATTTTCCCATTTTGGGTTGTCCAATTTACAAAGGAAACTCTGCCGAAATTTTCAGAAAATATTAATCTATTATTAAATTGTTTCTTTCAAAAGTGTCAAATCAAAGTATTGTCCCTGTAAGTTTAATGATTAATGTAGCCTTGCATTTATTTCCAAAGAGATAAGTGCGGCGGTAACACGCCCGTTGAGTCGAAGCTTCGTGGATTTTCCCCCATCTTGAGTTTTATTAAATGAAAAAGGGTTCGGCTTGGCTGGGGTGTTACAGATGGTTACTCTTTTGACCTGATATGGTCGGCTACGCCTCATATCGAACCTTGGGGGTAATATTGTTGTGCTCCATAACGAACCTTGGATGCAGCGTTTGTCCGAATCCTGTACTTGCCACTGATTTATTTAAGAGAATAAGCTATGCCAGTGTCGTAACATAAAGAAATGATTTGTTAAATAAAATGTTTATAACGAGCTGAAGTAAAGGTTACGAGTTTTCCACTCATTTTGGAACTTTGTTTGTTTTGCAGTTCTTCTTTAAATTCGCAGGTCTGGTATTAAGAGCTCAAAAATGAAAGTGGAGCAAGATCATTGTGTTATCGCAGATTATGGGTTAAAGATTGAGTTTGTATTTTAGATAGTTGATTTGAGAATAGTTATCAAAGATTTTTCATTGTGTATAGTTATTGGGAATTTTATCAAGTTATTTGTATATTTAAGGTTATTTTCCGCTACGATTTTTTTTAATTATGGAGTTAATTTTAGTTTATGGATGTTTAGTGTGTTTCATTAGCAGCTCGAAAGAGCGGGCTGTTACAAGATGGTATCAGAGCAACCTTGCGACCGTATGCCTAGTTGGCTACTTAGCGAGGGTAAGAGATTCTTGGGATAGTTTTGAATTGATTTGGATTGTTAGTGGTTGAGAATCAATGATTAAAAATTAGGAAAATTGGAGGTTCAGTATAATCAAGTCCTATGAGTGTTTGCGCTTTTGCGTGTGCTATATAAATTTATTAATATGAAGGTGTAATGTCTTGTAATGTTTATCATGTTGTGTATCTTGAGAAAATTGTATAATTTGCTTAATTAAATGAATTTAAAACGAGATCTTTGGAATAAGATGAGTGGAATCCTATGCCGAAATTTTTTCCCCTTCTGTTTGCATTGCTCGTCGATTCTAATATTGAGTTGAAGTGGAGATAGAAAAGCTGATGGTAGAATTGAGGTTGGACGCCTAATATCTTGCAAGCTTGAGATTTTTGATTTCCTTAAATAAATGTTTGTAAGTTTCGAGGACGAAGATTTTAATAAGGGTGGTAGTATGTAATAGTCATATTTTTTAAGAGCGTTTATTAAAGGCTGATTATAATTATTAAGTTAATTATGATCTGAAATTTTTATTTAATATGAGTTGGAGTATGATTTTTATTGTGGTGTTTGTAATATGCTTATTTAATTATATGAAGTTATTATTATTAAAATTATTTTGGGTTCTAAGTGTAATTCATTTCGTAATATTTGCCCGAAAGAGAAACCCATAACCAAATCCATCCCCTTTTCGGTTATTTTTGGAATGCAAGAAACAAAATCCATTTCATTTTCTCTCTCGTATCTTCTATTCCCGTGAAACCCCCAACCCTCTGCTTCTCTCACACCGCTCTCTTCTCCCTCTCTTTGAAGCTCTCCCTAACCTCCGTCGAGGTCTACGCGTTTCGCCGGAAAGCCGTCGTTGTTGTTGGTGCTACTCGCCGCCTTATCTTCTTCTTCCCATGCTTGTATCTTTCTCTCTCCTCTACCGGGGTTGTGTTCTGCCGCTGCTACTAGCGGTTCTGCCGCCGTTGTTGTTGTTGTTTTGGCGGTGCTGCTGCACCGTCTCCCTTCCGGTTCGTGGTGGGTGCCGCCGTTGTTGGGCTGCCATTGTTGTTAGGTCGTCGTTGATGCTGGTTTGTTTGGCTTAAAGCCACTTTTCTCCCTCCTCTGTCGTCCTTTGTTGCTGTTGGTTCTTGTTGCTCCGTTCGTCGGGGTTGCGGGTGTTGTCACCGCCATCGTGGGCTGGTGCTACCAGCGTTGTTGGAGGTTGTTGCCGCCACTATTTCTAGTCCATGCCATTTTAGGCGCGTGGCTTTCTCTCTAATTTTGTACCCTGTTCTCTTCAATTTTCTTTGACATTAAGTTGGAGTAAAATGACGTATATACATGTCTTTTACTAATTTGATTTAATGAGCGAAATCAGTTTCTTTCTTGATTTATTATAGTTGTGAGGTTTGTTTGTTGATGTTGTTTGATAAACTGATTAAGTATAGAATTAGAAATTACGATATATGTTATTGTTATGGTTGCGTGGAGCTATATTGTGCTCTTGAAATTCGATATGAAATTTTTTACTTAGTACATAACTTAGTTAATTGCATTAGTTTGGCGAGAGTTAGTTCAGAATCATTGTTTTGAGTGTTGGTTTAAGTTTAGCACATATCTGACTGCTATTTCTAAGTTGTAGTTAGTTAGTTTAGGTATTGAAACCACATTAGATTAGCTTCTCATTTAAGGGGAAAATTTATTGATTATTGTTATTGTTGTGAGGTTATTAATGGAGGATGATTTTGGAGTGGAGTATCATTCAAATTTATGAAGGAGATTGTGTTGAATAATATACTTATGCCAGTGTGTGTGTGGATGTTTGTGTTATATTTTCATATATAAGTTCGTACTATAGCCATAGTTATGAATGTGTTTATTGCGGAAACGTTATTGGATAATTATGAATATGCAATTGTTTTGCTGGCTTAGTTTGTGAACTGAAAATAGAAAGTGGGCAAGGTATGGGTGGAGGATGTTTACTCTTTTGACCTGATATGGTCGGCTACGCCTCATAACGAACCTTGGGTAAGTATTGCTGTGCTCTATAACGAACCTTGGATGCGGCGTTTGTCCGAATCCTGTACTTGCCACTGATTTGTTTAAGAATATAAGCTATGCTAGTGTTGTAACGGAAATAAATGATTTCTTATAAAAAAAAAATTATAACGGGCTGAAGTACAAGTTACTAGTTTTTCACCCATTTTGGAATTTTGTTTGTTTTGCATTTCTTCTTTAAATTTGCGTGTCTGATATTAAGAGCCCGGAACTAAAAGTGAAGCAAGATAAAGTGGAGCAAGATCATGGTGTTATTGCAGATTATGGATTAAGGATTGAGTTTGTATTTTAGATAGTTGATTTGAGAATAGTTATCAAAGATATTTCGTTGTGTATAATTATTGGGAATTTTATAAAGTTATTGGTATATTTAAGGTTATTTTCTACTGCGATTTTATTTAATTATGGAGTTAATTTTAGTTTATGGATGTTGAGTGTGTTTCATTAGCAGCTCGGAAGAGCGGGCTGTTACAAGATGGTATCAGAGCAACCTTGCGACTGTGTGCTGGCTACCTAGCGAGGGTAAAAGATTCTTGGGATAGTTTTAAATTGATTTGGATTATTAGTGGTTGAGAATCGATGATTGGAATTAGGAAAATTGGAGGCTGAGTAGAATCAAGTCGTATGAGTGTTTGCGCTTTTGTGTGTGCTATATGAATATATTAATCTTAAGGTGTAATGCCTTGTAATGTTAATCATGTTGTGTTTCTTGAGAAAATTGCATGATTTGCTTAATTAAATGAATTTAAAACGAGATCTCTGGAATGAGATGAGTGGAATCCTATGCCAAAAATTTTGCCCCTTCTATTTTCATTGCTCCTCGATTCTAATATTGAGTTGAAGTGGAGATACAAAAGCTGATGGTAGAATTGAGGTTGGACGCCGAATATCTTGCAAGCTTGTGATTTTTGATTTCCTTAAATAAATGTTTGTAAGTTTCGAGGACGAAGCTTTTAATAAGGGTGGTAGTATGTAATAGCCATATTTTTTAAGGGCGGATTATAATTATTAAGTTAATTATGTTCTAAAATTATTATTTTATATGAGTTGGAGTATGATTTTTATCGTGGAGTTTGTAATATACTTATTTAATTATATGAAGTTATTATTATTAAAATTATATTGGGTTCTAAGTGTAATTCATTTCGTAATATTTGCCCGAAAGAGAAACCCATAACCAAATCCATCCCTTTTTCGGTTATTTTTGGAAAGCAAGAAACAAAACCCATTTCATTTTCTCTCTCATATCTTCTATTCCCGTGAAACCCCCAACCCCCTGCTTCTCTCGCACCGCTCTCTTCTCCCTCTCTTTGAAGCTCTCCCTAACCTCCGTCGAGGTCTGCGCGTTTCGCCGGGAAGCCGTCGTTGTTGTTGGTGCTACCCGCCGCCCTATCTTATACTTCTTCTCCTGCTCGCATCTTCCTCTCTCCTCTATCGGGGTTGTGTTCTGCCGCTTCTAGTAGCGGTGTTGCCGCTGTTGTTGTTGTTTTGGCGGTGCTGTTGCACCGTCTTCCCTTCGGTTCGTGGTGGTGGTGCCACCGTTGTTGGGCTGCCATTGTTGCTGGGTTGTCGTTGCTGCTGGGTTGTTTGACTTAACGCCACTTTTCTCCATCCTCTGCCGTCCTGTGTTGCTGTTGGTTCTTGTTGAACCGTTCGTCGGGGTTGCCAGTGTTGTCACCGTCGTCGTGGGATGGTGCTACTAGCGTTGTTGGTGGTTGTTGCCGCCACTATTTCTTATTCATGCCATTTTAGGTGCGTGGCTTTCTCCCTAATTTTGTACCCTGTTCTCTTCAATTTTCTTTGACATTAGTTATAAGCTGTAGTAAAATGATGTATATACATGTATTTTACTAATTTGATTTAAAGAAGCCAAATTAGTTTCTTTCTTGATTTTTTATAGTTGTGAGGTTTGTTTGTTGATGTTGTTTGATAAACTGATTAAGTATAGAATTAGGAATTGTGGTAGAGGTTCTAGTCAGGTTGCGTGGAACTGTATTGTGCTTTTGAAAATCGATATGAAACTTATTATCTAGTACATAACTTAGTTCATTGAATTAGTTTGGCGAGAGTTAGTTCAGAATCATTGTTTTGGGAGTTGGTTTAAGTTTAGCACATATCTGAATGCTATTTCTAAGTTGTAGTTAGTTAGTTTGGGTATTGAAACCACATTAGATTAGCTTCTCATTAAAGCGAAAAATTTATTGATTATTGTTATTGTTGTGAGGTGATTAATGGAGGATGATTTTGGAGTTGAGTATTATTCAGAGTTATGAAGGAGATTGTGTTGAATAATTTACTTATGCCCATGTGTGTGTGGATCTTTGCGTTATATTATCATATATAATTTCGTACTATGGCCATAGTTATGAATGTGTTGATTGGGGAAACGTTATTGGATAATTATGAATATGCAATTGTTTTGCTGGCTTACTTTATGAACTGAAAATAGAAAGTGGGCTGATATGGTCGGCTAAGCCTCATAACGAACCTTGGGGGTAGTATTGCTGTGCTCCATAACGAACATTGGAAGCGGTGTTTGTTCGAATCCTGTACTTGCCACTGATTTGTTTAAGAGAATAAGTTATGCCAGCGTTGTAACGGAGAGAAATGATTTGTTAAATAAAATGTTTATAACGGGCTGAAGTAAAGGATACGAGTTTTCCACTCATTTTGGAATTTGTTTGTTTTGCATTTCTTCTTTAAATTTGCAGGTCTGGTATTAAGAGCTCAGAACTGAAAGTGGAGCAAGATCATTGTGTTATTGCAGATTATGGATTACGGATTAAGTTTGTATTTAAGATAATTGATTTGAGAATAGTTATGAAAGATATTTCATCGTGTATAATTATAGGGAATTTTATCAAGTTATTGGTATATTTAAGGTTATTTTCGCTGCGATTTTATTTAATTATGGAGTTAATATTAGTGTATGGATGTTGAGTGTGTTTCATTAGCAGCTCGGAAGAGCGGGCTGTTATAAGATGGTATCAGAGCAACCTTGCGACCGTATGCCTAGTTGGCTACCTAGCGAGGGTGAAAGATTCTTAGGATAGTTTTAAATTGATTTGGATTGTTAGTGGTTGAGAATCGATGATTGGAAATTGGGAAATTTGGAGGTTGAGTAGAATAAAGTCGTATGGGTGTTTGCGCTTTGGTGTATGCTATATGAATTTATTAATCTGAAGGTGTAATGCCTTGTGATGTTTATGATGTTGTGTATCTTGAGAAAATTGTATGATTTGCTTAATTAAATGAATTTCAAACGAGATCTCTACGAATGAGATGAGTGGAATCCTATGCCGAAATTTTTGTCCCTTTTGTTTTCTTTGCTCCTTGATACTAATATTGAGTTGAAGTGGAGATACAAAAGCTGATGGTAGAATTGAGGTTGGACGCCTAATAACATGCAAGCTTGAGATTTTTGATTTCTTTAAATAAATGTTTGTAAGTTTCGAGGACGAAACTTTTAATAAGGGTGGTAGTATGTGATAGCCATATTTTTTAAGAGCGTTTATTAAAGGCTGATTATATTTATTGAGTTAATTATTTTTCGAAAATTATTATTTTATATGAGTTGGAGTATAATTTTTATTATGGTGTTTGTAATATACATATTTAATTATATGAAGTTATTATTATTAAAATTATTTTGGGTTCTAAGTGTAATTTATTTCGTAATATTTGCCCGAAAGAGAAACCCATAACTAAATCCATCCCCTTGTCGGTTATTTTTGGAAAGCAAGAATCAAAACTTTTTTCATTCTCTCTCGTATCTTCTATTCCCGTGAAACACCAAACCCCCCTCGCACCGCTCTCTTCTCCCTCTCCCTAACCTCCGTCGTGGACTGCGCGTTTTGCCGGGAAGCCGTCGTTGTTGTTGGTGCTACTCGCCGCGTTATCTTCTTATTCCCCTACTCACATCTTTCTCACTCCTCTATGGGGGTTGTGTTCTGCCCCTGCTACTAGCGGTGCTGCCGCCGTTGTTGTTGTTTTGGCAGTGCTGCTGCACCATCTCCCCTTCAGTTCGTGGTGGTGGTGCCGCCGTTGTTGGGCTGCCATTAATGCTGGGTCCTCGTTGCTGCTGGGTTGTTTGGCTTTATGCCACTTTTCTCCCTCCTCTGTCGTCCTATGTTGTTGTTGGTTCTTGTTGCTCCGTTCGTCGGGGTTGCGGGTGTTGTCACCGTCGTCGTGGGCTGGTGCTACTAGCGTTGTTGGTGGTTGTTGCCGCCACTACTTCTTGTTCATGCCATTTTAGGTGCGTGGCCTTCTCTCTAATTTTGTACCCTGTTCTCTGCAATTTCCTTTGACATTAGTTATAAGTTGGATTAAAATGATGTATATACATGTCTTTTACTAATTTGATTTAAAGAAGCTTCTCATTTAAGGGGAAAACTTATTGATTATTGTTATTGTTGTGAGGTGATTAATGGACGATGATTTTGGAGTGGAGTATCATTCGTAATTATGAAGGAGTTTGTGTTGTTGGAATTGGATTGCGGTTCAGGTAACTTTTATGTTCAGTAAAATAATTTACTTATGCCCATGTGTGTGTGGATCTTTGTGTTATATTTTCATATATAAGTTCGTAATATGGCCATAGTTTTAAATGTGTTGATTGTGGAAACGTTATTGGATAAGTTTGAGTATGCAATTGTTTGTTGGCTTAGTTTATGAACTGAAAATAGAAAGTGGGTGGAGGATGGTTAATCTTTTGACCTGATATGGTCCGCTACGCCTCCTAATGAACCTTGGGGGTAGTATTGCAGTGCTCCATAACGAACCTTGGATGCGGCGTTTGTCCGAATCCTGTACTTGCCACTGATTTGTTTAAGAGAATAAGCTATGCCAGCGTTGTAACGGAAAGAAATGGTTTGTTAAATAAAATGTTTATAATGGGCTGAAGTAAAGGTTACGAGATTTTCACTCATTTTGGAATTTTGTTTGTTTTGCATTTCTTCTTTAAGTTTGCTGGTCTGGTATTAAGAGCTCGGAACTGAAACTGGAGCAAGGTCATTGTGTTATTGCAGATTATGGATTAAGGATTGAGTTTGTATTTTAGATAGTTGATTTGAGAATAGTTATCAAAGATATTTCATTGTATATAATTATTGAGAATTTTATCAAGTTATTGGTATATTTAAGGTTATTTTCCGCTGCGATTTTATTTAATTATGGAGTTAATTTTAGTTTATGGATGTTGAGTGTGTTTCATTAGCAACTTGGAAGACCGAGCTGTTACAGGAATGGACTAGGATTAGACTTAGACAGGGCTTGACATAGACTAGTTAGGGTTCACATAAAGATGCAAATGGGCCTAGATTTTGACATGGGCTAGACTTATATGGGCCTAAGATGGACTCTAATGCTAGTGAGTCTAATATGAATGTATGGACTCAAACTTAGATGGGCGTGGGGTGAATGCAAATGGATCCTATTGCACATAAGCCGGAAGTGAATGCAAGTGTATAGGGATTGAATTAATTGGATTGAGAAGTTTAGTTAATGGATTGAGTTGAGCGGTCTAGGCTTATAATTTCCAAAATTCTTTTTTGAAAGGAACCCCTTTGTCTTTATCATTTATTGGGAAAAGATGATGGATTAATTTTAAAAAAGATTTTTTTTAAAAGTGTGGTAGGGTGATGATTAGTAGATCTTTTCGAAAAAAGATAGAATAGAAATAGAGATGTTTATTTTTTCCAATAAGGATGGAATATGACAAGATAGATATGATAGGGAAGATTTATTGGATAGGGAGGATAAGATGGGATGAGATAAACATGCATGACGACTCTAACTCTATCATGATCACCTTCTAGATGCACTGTTAGTATAGACTTAACTTTGCGTAATATGTATGAAAAGATTGTTTTTAATTTTAAGTTTAAATTAGGTGAGTTTTGTTTGAAAATGATGACCTAAAAATGATCAAGAATAATGATGTGAAGATAGATCGAAATTTGGCAAATAAACCAACGAAAAAGAACCGCAGGAAATCTGAACAGCATGCGCCACACGCAATCACGTTGTATGTGACGCAAGTAGATTGCATGCCACGCAATCTGGTGCGTCAGGCGCAAGCCTCTTGCATGACACACAAGGTGCTTGAGCTTGGCGCACCGGTCTGGCGATGCGGTTTTTTGTTTTCGACAATGTATTGGTCGTTTTTCGATGATTTCGCCTTATTTGGGAAAATTCGAGGTTAAAGCATATTGAACATAGCAAACATGCAATCAATGATGTCATATAGGCAAGAAATAATATGTAGTTCTCATCCTAGAGTCAAGATCTATGTTTGCACTATTGTCAGGCTTTGGTTAAGGCTTGAAAGGGCCCATGACTAAGAGATTGAGCCCACGCACAACTACCACCACCATAACACCTTCTAGACCCATCTCTTGAAAAAATCTAAAGTTGATCATGAACTGTTTTGTAATAAACATTAATGCACCATTAGAAACTAATGATCCTATGTTGTCAGACAATACAACCTTACAAGATACTAGGCGCATAAATAGCTGGAAGAATTTTAAAATTGTTGGATCAACAAGCCTAAGCTTCCAAAGGACCCAACAAACACTATGAAATCCAACCAAAAATATAATCTCCAGGCTACGAAAGCTACAATGACTTGGGAGATTTGCTTTAGATAGACATTGACAAGCAAGCTCACTGATGGATGTATTATACCAAACCTGGAAATAAGGGAAGCCTGTCATAACTTTTACTAATGTACTCCCCAAGCACCTAAGGGAGAACTTGAAATGCAGTTCTGCCTGATCAATGGTTATTTGAGCAGAAAATAACCACTTGTTCTTTTCTTCAGTTAAGTGACCAGATATAACAAACATACAAATAAAATGCATACATAATGCAATAACTATTTGGAAATACTCATTGAAAATCTTGTTAGGGGGGACTTGCTGCAAATAATAGGAATAGCCTTCAGTAGGCAAAAGACACAATAAACAATCGACTCCATTCCAATAGCTTCTGGGGCCTGGAACGGAGTAATCGGAAAATTTCTCAATTGAAAAGTCAAAATTTCTAAGTAGCAGACTAGCAACTAGAGAATGACAGGAGCTTCTAAGATATTTCAATAATAGAAACAAACGCTGATTCACACATTCACTTACATAGAAGCATGAGGGCTTATCTGAAATTTCTAACATAAAATATTTTGAAGACAAGAATTCTGAAATGTAGTAAGTTAAAACATAACTTACTACCTTAATCTTCCAAATATGGAGACTTATCTGTTGCATATCATTTTTTGAAAAGAACGTTTTGCTCACCAAAGACAAATTGATGGCAGAGCATTTACATACAATCTGAAGACGTTGGAATAAAAAACTGGAAATTGAAAATAAGTATAACTTACATACATTCTTACTCCTCACAGTAAGTGCGGAATTCTGAAGACGCTGTAAATCACATCATCTAAGACTTGATGATGAAGACTTGATGTCTTCAAAAAAACCTCTCACCACACAATTATAGCAGCAGCTACAAAGTGGCAGAGCCACCAATAACAAGGCGCAGCAAACATGAACCAGTAGCCAAACATCACCAACATATAACCCACACCAAGAATTGAAAGAGAAACCCAACACGGATTGCCCCGAAAAACCCTAGCCATGAATCGAACTTTGAATTTGAATGGAAGGAATATGAATCCTTTAATCCAATCAAAGATTGAACTTGGAATCGCAAAAATAATGACGAGGAAATTAACAACTGCACTAAACCCAATATATAGAGGATGGGAATTATTCTCATGAAATGAGAATTTTTTTCGAGAAGTATCAACTTCAGCTTGAGAAACTTTTATGGACTGAATTGAGAAGATTATTGAGCAATAAATTCTGAGATTTGCAACTAGAATTGATAATAGAAGATTAGAAACAATACCTAAGAGCAATTTAACATTCTTGATAAGAAGAGTTCTCTAAATCGAATTGGGGATGTTTTGACTGGCTAGGGTTTTGGGATTTAGAATTGGGGCTTTTTTCTTCTTTCTTTTCTCTTTCTCTCTCTTCTTTTTCCTCTTTCTCTCTCATCTTTTTTTTTTCCATATACTCGATATATGAAGTATGAACATAGCCTTAATTAACAAGGAGCATTCAAAAATTTTGCTCTTGGTGAAAAAGAAAAAAAAATTTTAAATTTTTTGCTGATGCTGGCTTCCACTAGGAGTATTGCCACCTTTAGAAATTCCACATAAACATCGCAACACCGTCTTCAACGGTGATGAAGTTGTAATTTCTCATAGCAGCTAATCTTTTCAGCGACTTATGTTCAGCGTCTACCAACCCTGATTCAAAGCCTATGTCGACGCCAATTTGGGAAATATTCTTAGAAGATCGCTAATCTTGTAACTTTTTTCATTTTCAAGCTGTACTTGAGAAAGTCGTTCACAGATACCAGTTCTTTTTTTTTTTTTTTTTTTTTTTTTTGAGGGGAAGACACAGTCACACAGTCCTCTTTTGATTCGGAGATGAAAATTTGATATTTTGTAAGATAAACGAGAGGTGAGAAAGAAATGTGGGGTTTCTATTTCCGATTGAGAGAGTGCGACAGGTACAACAAGGGAAGAAAGAATAGGAAGACGAAGAAAAATTCGCAAGTTGAAACCGTGTTTCTCATCACTTGCTGTTTCTTTATCACCTGTGCTGCCTCTCATGTTCATCACCTTGATCCTCCTGCTGACAATGCTCAACCTCTCGTCTCTCGAATCGCTTTCGGCTCATGCTCTAATCAAACCGCTTCTCAAGTATGTCTTTTTCTCTCCTCCACAATCACACTAATATGTTTATTGTTATTGTTATTACTATGATGATGTTTATTTGTTGTGTAATTCTACTTGGGAAAGATTTCTTATGACGGTTCATGTTATTCGACCCCAAAATATGTTTGGAAACGATCTCTTATGACAATTCATGTAAGCTGACCCCATTATATGTTTGGAAAAGATTTCTTATGATAATTCATGTTATGTTTGGAAACGATTTCTTATGATGATTCATGTTAGCCGACCCTAATATATGTTGGGACTTTGGGACTAAGACTTTATTGTTGTATTAGTTGTGTAAGGTAACCGTCGAATGAAATGGAAAATGCAGATGATATGGAATGCAATCCTTAATTTTCCATCCCCAAGTGTTTATTTGGCTGGGAGACAATATATATGGAGACAATAAACGGCCTTTCCAATTACTTGGAAAGCAACGCACTTTTGGACCCTGGAGAAATATTCCTAGGTTTTATCCTTCTTCTGAACATGAAATGCAATCTAAATTCACTAAGGCTAAGACCCATCCTGCCTACTCTCGTCTCCGCAACTGTTCCAAGGTACTCCACTTGCCTCTTTAGTGTTCCACTTCATCGATTGCCTTGCTTTTATGATGTATAGTATAAATGTATAATGCTAGGTTATTGGAATATGGGATGATCATGATTATGGGTTGAATGATGCTGGCAAAGAATTTACTGGCAAGGTTACCAATCAAAGGCTTCTTCTTGATTTCTTGGATGAACCTTTAGATAGTCCCAGGTGAGCTTGTGTATACGATTATTTGTTTTTGGGATTTTGATGCTAGAATTCTTCTCATTTCCTTGTTTGCTTCATAAAACTTATGGTCATTGCATCATTTGTTTACTTACAGGAGAAATCAAGCTGGTGTCTACACATCTTACACATTTGGCCCTATTGGCAGGCAAATCAAGGTATACCCCTGTTATTTTATTTTACCCATAATACTTTGGCGCTTTTTTTGTTCTTGTTCTTTTTTTTTTTCAAGATAAGAAGAGTATTTCATAATTAAATAATATAAAGTTACAACAAATGACTACAAGTTTCCAACTTATTATATTGGTTTATCAATATCTGTATTTGCACTATTACAGAATCGACGATTTGCGTCGGACATGGGTCTGACGGCACAGGCCTCGACGCAAATCAGGATACAGGATCTACGTCGGATAACGACGCGACGCAGTTGATTAGCTATTTGCGTCGGACGTGCCTACCATGCGACGCAAATAGTCTATCATCTGCGTCGGACCCTGCCTACCATGCGACGTAGATGGAGACACCAAGCCAACAAGCCCAGACTCATTTGCGTCGCACATTAGTCAATGTTTGACGCAAATTCCAAATTTTTTTATTTTAAAAAAAGCCCATTTGCGTCGGACTTTGTCTTACATCTGACGCAACTGGGTAATTTTTATTAAAAAAAATAAATTCACGTATATACAGTAAAGAAATACAATGGAATACAAACTGAATTTATACAAAATTAAACCTAAAATACACGAATCAAATTTCTGAATGAGATACACTCCCCAGAATTCGTGTGATACAAAATTAAAGAATGAAATATACTTTTTTTTTTTCTGACAGAGATTATATTCATTGTGTAAATTAACCTCACAATATATTTAACCAATAAATCAATAATTCATCGACCACACAATAGATTCAACCAATTGAAGTCTAAATCAACAAATTTACAATACAATTCATAGTATAAATTAACCTCATAATTTTTCCAAACAAAAAATATCATCAACCACACAACAACAATTTCAATCAATTAAACGCTAAAATCAAGACGAAAAACGAACCTATAACGCTGAATTAAAAAAAAAAAAGATACAAAATTCACCAACACCACAAAAAATTCAATCAATTAAAGTCTAAAAACCACATATTTACGATTGAAAACACCAAGGGATTTAATATAAAAAAATGGAACCAGAATATATACAAAATTAAAAAATTAAAAAATGAAATTAAGAAACTAAAAAATCAGATCTAACATAAAAAAAAGGAAAACACCAAAAAAATCAGATCTAACTTATCGTTCTTGTTGGATTTATGGAAATTCGAATCTCTCGTTCTTGAATTCGAGAAAACACTCCTTCAATTTGGGGAAAATGAATTATATTGAACAAAGATTCCGGAGATAATTGATGAAATTTCGAACAAATTTCCGCGATAATTCTGGAGATTCTCGAAATTTCGAACATCTTCGATCATTCGATTTTCTCCTGGTTTGTCTAAACTCATCTTTGATAGCTGGATTGATAAATTACCGAAAACCCAGACAAATTCACGAGAACCCAGAAAAATATCGACAATCCAATTAGAAAAATTGAAAATTTAAAGGGGAATTCAATCTAGATTGATCAAAAATTGAAAATACTGAATCTAAAAGAGTGCTTAAAGGAGAAAAATAGGGCTGCGGCAGCACCCAGAAAGCCGAAAAACGGCGCCGTTTCATCGCCGTTAAAGACTGTTGACATTTTTTAATGGTGATCGGAAGGTGTTCGATGAATTGCTTGATCCGAACTGGGAATTGAAAAAGGAGATGAGAGGAGAGGAAAAGAGAGCGTGGATGAAATATGAGGATGTAAAGAAGACAAATTTGTGTTGATTATACTTATCTTTTTTTTTATTTTGAATTTTATTTGAAGTTGAGGTTGATTTGAGATTCAATTTTGAGGTTGATTTGAAGATCTGAGGTTGATGAATCCGTAAGTTGTGAGAGAAGAAAGAGCGGAGAAGTGGTGAGAGGGGGTTTGAAGTTAAAAGGGGAAAGTGACGGCTGGTTGTGAGTTTGTGGTAGGGTTTGAAAATAAAACCAAAAGCTCTCTGCTATGTGCGTCGCACAGATACAAGGTCCGACGCACAAAAATAATTTTTTTAATAGGCTGTCAACGATATGCGTCGGATGGGCCATGTGGTCCGACGCACATCCTAGTATTCGAAGTTTTTGCATCGCACGTGTGCTGGATGCGATGCACATAGCTGTGGAGGCTATGTCAAAGATATGCGTCGGATGGGCCTCGGGTCCAATGCACATTCTTGTATCCGAAACTTTTGCGTCGCATGGCCTGAGGGTCCGACGCATATGTGCGAATCCAAAAACTAAATGCTTGCCACATGTGCGTCGGACCCAGGCCCATCCGATGCAAATTGGTAATTTGCGTCAGTTCTTCGAGGGTGCGACGCAAATTGACAATTCTGTACTAGTGTTGTGGGGCAATCATTGTTACACTTGCGCGCATTGACAAAGCTGCAGTTTAGGTAGCATGCAATCTTTTAGGCGTTATGCACCAATGGTTCAATTACCTTCATGAAGGATACAGGGCTCAATTTGGTGCACAGATTATTAGGAGGCTACACATGACTTACAACGTTAAGACATATTTCTTTGAAATGTGGGGTGCACTAGGATCTTTCTCACAGCCCGCCAGTTTATTTACATTATTGGTCCATCTTTCCTAGCCCTTTGTGCCAATTCATGTGCAATCTTAACTAAGTCTCTAGGGATTCCAATTACTAAATTAAGATAACACATTCATTACATATAACATAAAAAAACTTTAGATCATTGAGCCACCTAGTTCTTCTGTGACCACATCTTCCTAATTATTCGGTCTGGATATGTATCGAGTAAATATGTTTTACATTCACATTAAATAGATATTTGCAATTTTATTTAGCATTTTTGTACTCATACCCTCAACAAGCAGAACAGTGAGCAAGGAGTTTCTACCCCTTTTTTTTTCTTCTTCTGGTAAGTGGTCTATATTTCCATGGCAAGTTCAGCAAGAGGGATAAGTCCAACACAAACAGAAATGTACTGAACTAAAAGCTCAAGATGAAATTATACGTCATTTCCTTCTGCAAACATGACAAGTCTGTCCAATAAATCATTTGTTCAATGATGTGATATCAGCCACTAAGTTTAGTATGAAACAAAAATCTCACTCTCTTCCATATGGAAACCCTTAAAACTACAACTTTTCTTTCTCTCCATATGTGACATGATATGCATGATGCAATGACAACAGAAACAACAATAATGATAACACACTTTAGATTCTGTCAAGGACAAAACATTCATATTTCTAGTGATAAGAAGCAGGGCCAAAGATTTTTTTTCTATCTTCCCATCCCCAAATCAAATCCTAGGATGGGTATTTTCTAGCACAAACAAACAAGCAAGCAAGGTGACACTCTCTATCTATGGATAATATATCCCCTCCATTGTCTATATTAAATAGTATCTAATATACACCAGCCTTTGTAAAAGCTCTGGATTAGGTCAGGTAACCTTGGAAAGCATGTGACCTAAAACCCCCCTCCCCCGACTTTCACAAGTAATATATATATATATATATATATAGGGGTAGGATTCACTGAAAACTGAAAACCGACCTTTTTGCTCTTTTTATGTTTTTTGCTCATTCATGTTTTTGCTCATTTTAAGAAACTTTTGCTCATTTTAGCAAACTTTCGCTCATTTTACGAAGTTTTTGCTCATTTTACGAACTTTTGTTCGTTTTATGTTTTTTTGCTCATTTTATGATTTTGCTCATTTTAAAAAACTTTTGCTCATTTTACAAATTTTTGCTCATTTTATGTTTTTTGCTCATTTTATACTTTTGCTCATTTTAAGAACTTTTTACTCATTTTATCGTTTTGCTCATTTTAAGAAACTTTTTGCTCATTTTATGTTGCAGTTTTCAGTTTTCAGCATATGGAATGGTTTTCACGTGATCCTATTCCTATATATATATATATATATGAGGCTTCATGTTTAAATCTGCAAAAGGCTCGATACCTTCTTTTATGACTTTCTCATTATTTGGTGAAAATAACTTGGCTGTTCTTTGTGCTGTTTATTGCCTTTCTGTTATTCAGTTATTTTTTTTTCTTTTCTTTTTCTTTCTTAATCTTAATATTTTAATTGTCAGGTCATTCTCCTTGATACTAGATACCATAGAGATCCTTTATCAAGTGATGGGAGTATATTGGGAAGTTCACAATGGGAATGGTTGGAGAAACAACTCTATGGTCCACCAACAGCCATTACCATTATTGGATCCTCTGTGCAGGTACTATAGAAAGTTATTGATTTATGTTTTTGTATTGGTACTTCGTTTAGTGGATCTTTAAAACAAGTATAACTTAATCATATTGTTTCCTTGATCCGATTAAGGTATAATATGGAAGATGAGAAATCTCTTTGTGCTTGTGTGGTGTACTAGTGCGCAACTCCTTTTTGAGAAATGCAATACCATGAAAGTATGTACGCATTACAACTTAGTACGGATCCTGCCAGGGGTAAGGTCAGGGAAGGTAAAGATGTATGGAGCCTTAGCAGTAACTTGTGTAGCTGAAGAGGTTGTATGTAACAAACCCACACAAAACATGTTTAACAAAGTGCCTTTATTGTTGGTTGTTTATATTCATAACCATATAGTTGTTAAAGGAAGGTAATAATATATACTAAAGTAGTAGATATAGTAGTTACTAGTTAGTAGTAAGACTATTAGTATTAAAGCCTCTCATAAGACAAATATAGACTAAGGTGCGTAATTTTTAATAATTTATAGCTTTGATAGGAGTAAGAAAAGGTGAGGTAGGGGGTTAAGGGATGCGCAACTTCTTTTTCATTTCATGGAAAAAAATGAGTACATATTCTAGGCGTATATTCTAGCCGGGTTCATATTTTGTTTGTTTTCCTCATCCCAGCTCTTCCCTAGTCTCCCTATTTTCTTACAATCCCATAGAATGATCTTCTCACAGTTCTTGCTAGAGCACATAGCATGTATTAGTATGCTCTTTTTCTAGCTATGCATTTTCTTTTGGTTATCACCCATTGGTTTTGGTGCTTGCCTTGTGTCATGTAGGTACGATTTCTGCACTAGAAAATGTAGCCAAGTTCTTTTCTGAAGCCTGAAAGTTTTAGAATCAATTAAATTACAAGCTCATTCCCAGATTAAATTTGTAGAAAGTCCTGATAATATCTAAATGGATTTTTTTTTTTTTTTTTTTTTGGCAATTCAAAGTTTTTATGAATAAACAAAAAAAAGAGGTACAATCACCAATCACTTCAAGCCTATGGGTGGAAAAGTATCAGTATCTCTTCTTCCCACCTTCCAGGACGGGTTGGAAGGAGAGACTCTTCATGTGCCCCCAGAGGCATCACCTAAGCTGCACCAGAGAGGCAAACAAACCTGGGCAACAGTATTACATCCAAGTTTAGGAGGATAACAGGATACCTCAACCTCAGAGCAACAAGCTAAACAACAGGCAAAAACATAAAGTAGATATAAACAGCTATAGCCATCAAATTAAACAATCAGCAATTTAGTTTGTTCTTTACTGCTTCTACTTGCTACAGCCAACACAATAAGCTTAACAACATCCTGCCAAGCCAGAAGAGTGTTTTTGAACACTCTAAACTTTCTCTGCAACCAGATATGATAAATTGACTCCACAAACAGCATATCGTAGAGTTTATGCTTGTCTCTTTTGCCTCTATTGATCTGAGCTGCAGCCTTCACTTCATCATCAAACCCCATAACCTGTCTATGATTGCCAAGGAGCTGCACTCAGTATTTCCTGATGGCTTTGCTGTTCTGGCATTCAAAGAATAAGTGGCTAACAGATTCATTGCCTTCACTACACATCACACAAGCAGCATCATTAAGCAATCCCCACTGTCTTTAGTAGCTAGCCTGCCATGTAAAGTGAGCCACACTATAAAGCTAGCTTTAGGACTAGCATTGCTCTTACAAACCACTCTTCTCTATAGAACCTTAGGCTGATCCCCTTTCAAATACCAGTATGCTTTCTTTATACTCCCTCCGTCTCATAATATAGTGAACACTTTTCTTTTATGTTTGTCCCAAATTAGTTTGGACACTTCCATTTTTGGCATGGCCTCACTATTATTATATTACTTTCCTTACAACCTTTTGACCCACAATCTAACTTTTATCAATAAAAAACTCTCTCTCTCTCTCTCTCTCCTTCAATAAAAAATACCCCACCAAATCTTATCACATCTACTTTATAATAAAATAACATTTGATAACTACACTACAACTTACCACTTTAAATCCAACAATTGTTTAAATCTTTCTGGGATGGAGGGAGTAGAAAACTTGTTAGTCACAAGAAATTGTTGTGCAGTTGAGAGGAAAGAGCAGCTCCCTTGCTTTAAAAATTTCTTAAAAGCCCAAGATAGGGGAGCAGGTATAGCTATACACCACACATCATGATTCCTCACATAATAAGCATGCAACCAATTGATCCAGAGTCTGTCTTGCTTTTCAGAGAAATCCCACATATGCTTGGCAATAGCAACCTTGTTATATACATACAGGGAGATCTTTGAGGTTCAAGCCCCAATACATAAAGTATTCCAGGAGATAGGAGGCTTCCTGGAAGCAGAATCAGCTAAGCTTTGAATCTCTTTAAGAACCTTCTTAGGAAGGAGAAAAATTTGGCACCAATACAATTGGATACCTTGGAGCACAGATGACACCAATTAGACTCTTCTAGCATAGGAAAGATTTTTGACTGTCCAACTCTTCAACCTAGTAGTGACATTCTCAATGAGTGGCCTACGTTCATTGCAAAAATAGTTTCCTGTGTGAGAGGCACACCAGGATACTTGAAAGGGAAGATCCCAGTTTGCATATTGAGAATGCCTAGCATATTGCACTGTACTCATATTAGCCCTAGCAAATTAAAGCAGGTCATGAGCAAACATCAATTGAGTGATGCCTAATCTCTCACATCTGGGGTGAAAATTGAAATTAGGAATGTTTTGAAGTTGGCTTAGGCATCTTGCGAGATATTCCATGCAAATTGCAAATTGGGTCACTTTGTCTCAAACCTTTCCTTGCAGCAAATGGAGGACTTGGAACTCCATTAATGAGGAAATAGTAGTTAATTGTAGTAACACAAGCCATAACCCAAGCAATGAACTTAGGAGGGAAGCCAAGTTCATTTAGCATACTCAATAGTCAACAGAATTATAGGCTTTCTTCAAATCAATTTTCATCATGCATCTTGGGCTAACATGTTTGTTAATATACTTCTTAATCAACTCAGTGGCCAGGAGAATGTTGTCGGAAATGTTTCTATTAGGCATAAATCCTGCCTGAGCCAAATCAACAATGCTTCCAATCATACCTTGCAATCTATGAGTGATGATCTTGGAGATGAGCTTATATAACAAAAAATAGCAGATAATAGGTCAAAAGTCCTTTATGTAAGAAGGATTCGCTACCTTAGGCATAAGAGTAACCAGACAGTAGATTTCCCTAAGCAACACACCTTTGTCAAAGAAATCCCAGATAGCATTCTATACAGAATGATTGATAACAGGCCAATCTTTCTTAAAAAATAGACTATTAAACTCATCAATCTCTGGAGCTTTACTGTCTTCAATATTAGAGAGAGCAGCATCAATTTCAGCAGTAGATAGGCTGAATAAGAGTAGAAATATCAGCAGGGGAGACTTGAGCACCAGATCTCATAATTGCCATATCCACACCAGTCAAATGAGGTGAAGAGGAGCCAAGAAGTCTCTTACAAAATTGCATCACCTCCTTCTAACACTCCTCTCTCCCTAATCATTGAGTAACACATTAATGGTATTTTTAGCAAATCTTTCCTTCATAGACAAGGGAAGAAAAACTCGGACGCTTTGTAACGAGTTTGAGAGTGGAGGTTTCAAGAAACCTCGTTATAGAACGGGAATTGAAATTCACACTAATCCAGCCGTTCTGCTGTTATGTAACGGATTCACGGCATTCTAGAAAGGTTTATTGGCTGCTTTTTGTTAAAAAACGCAAGGGAAAGAGGAAAATCTGAGAAAAAAAGCATTAATTTGACCTAAATTTCTCGAATTAAGTCTTACCCGGCTTTGCACACTCTAATTTGACACAACCCCCTGAATTAATTTCATTGAATTACTTCAAATAGAAGCCCATAGCTGCCGGTGGACAGCAGTGGTTGTTAATTTTTAGGTTAGTTATCTTCAATTCTCTTTCTCTCGCTTATAGATGTAATTTTTCTTTAATTCTCTTTCTCTCTCATCTTTTTTCTTCCCTTTTTCTTTTTGTCTTTAGACTGCCAAGCGGCTGCCTCTTTCTCTTGTCGATTTAAATGAGCCCTAGTCACATGAGAGCAGAGATACTCTTTATCTCTCTCTCTTTTCTTTTCTCTTTACTTCTCATTTTTTCTGCCCTTTTTGTTATTATATCCAGACTCACAGTAAAAATATCTCGTATTTTTACCATTTAATTTTTTAATTGCTCTTTTATTTTTGGTGTTGGTTGTCATTTATGGGTAGTAGTTAGTACAGAATTCTATGTTCCAATATCGTCAAAACTCAAAAGTACCCCTAATATTTAATAACAATTTTGGACATAATATGGTATAAAAAGTATGTAAAGGAAAAATAAGGTTAAACCCCGGTGTTTTTTAAATAATTCACACCGCGATAGCCGCGAAAGGTTCTATTTCTCGACCGCATTTTTTTTCCATGTCATAGACTGAAAAAAGAAATGACTATTAGAATCTCCTTCCTTAAGCCAATGGATTCTGGATTTCTGTCTATAAGCACTTTCTTCAATGGCTAGGAACTTCTTCAAAGTGGCAATGCACTCAGTTTCTTGCTGTTGTACCCCTCATCAAGCACTGCAGTAGCAAGTTGGGATTGTATAGCAGCTAACTATCTCTACCATAGTCAATTCTGGTGCCTAGGTTTGCAAATTCTTGCTTATGCAAACTTTTTAAGCGATTTTGGAGATTCTTCAGCTTATTCCACACTTGAATCATCATAGGAGTACCATTAAAGCCAGTACATGTTTCAGTAACAAGCCTATTGAAATCTTCATGATATTCCATGTAGTTGAAGAACTTGAAAGTTCTTCCCCCTCTTTGCATAGAGCTAGAGAATCTCACTAACAAAGGATTCTGATAAGAGCATTGAGAATTTCAACCACAACACCCGTATAATGCATGATCAAGGCTGAATTAACAAAGCATCTATCAATTCTGCTATATATTCTGGCTTCACCTTAGCTTTTGTTAGTTTAAAAATGACCACAACTTCCTAACTCAGCAAGATCGCTGTGTTGGAGAAGATTGGCAAAATCCTGAGATTCATATTGAATTACTGCATTTCCATTGAATCTATCATCAGTGTTTTAAAGTCTCCAATAACACACCATTCTTGAGAAGTAGTAGTATTAATGTCCTACACATCCTTCCACGAGCTCTTCCTTGTCTCAACTGTAAGAAGCTGTAATTTGTAAAGAATTACCTGTAGCTTTGTAAGTAAACCATGGATATACTGCTTATGCTTCCCAAGCAGTTGAAAAGCCACTAGAGAAAAATTACAAGCAAACCATAGCCTTCCCCTAGGAGAAAAACCATAATTATCCTCCCATTTCCACTGATTACCTAATTTCTTCCTTATTTTCACCTTATTTACTTCTTTCACTTTAGTTTCAATCAAAGCAAATCAGGACACTTTATTGAAAGCTAAGACCTTCTTGACCTCTACTATCTTAGGAGAGCTATTAAGCCCTCTTACATTCCAGGTACTAATGATCATATTGGAGTGATTGTAAAGGAGCTTGCTCCCTCCTCATCAACCATGTGAGTGATAGTCCTAGGTCCACTTGTGGGAATATCCTTGCCTCTACTGCCTCTAGCAATAGTAGCCCATGTGATCTCAGGATCAATCCCCTGGCCTGTAGACTGACCTGTGTCTCAACTACAGTAGCATCAGTGTCAATGGTTTGAATATCATCTTGAGCTGCACTAACAGGCTGATCAATCTTAGCTGGGGGAGCATCCACAGCTGTTGTAGTCTGAACAGGAGCAGTAACGACAGGTTGTGTAACTGATTTTTGCACCCACTTTTGTGTGACTTTAGCAGGTTTCTTAGCCACAGCTTTCTTCTTCTCACAATCGTGCCCTGCTATCTGGCATTTGCAGCAGAATGGAGGGACCCATTCATAATTCATAATAAACTACTTAGTCCATAATCACACCTTGATCATCTTCAATAGCAATAGACTTGGGAAGGGGTTTTGTAACATCTACTTCAATAAGCAACCTAGCAAATGAAACTCATTTGTCTATTACTACATTCATAGCAAACATTGGCACACCAGCCATACTTCCCAGCCTACTCAGAGTCTTTGCACCCAGCAATTCAATGGGAGGTTAGGAAACCTAACCCACAGTGGAACAACTCTCATAATTTCATCATGAAAGTTGGAATTACGAGTCCAAGCTTTGGTAATTATTGGCCTGCTATTCATAGTATAAGGACCAGAATACAAGACCTCATTTCTATCAGCTGTTGACTCAAATTTCACAAGAAAATAACCTTCTTCATGAAGAAAAACCTTTGGTTTACTCACTTGATTCGATTCCAAGGAGATGAATCTCATAACAGCGCCTATAGTGGGTGTTTGTCCTACAACATACATAACAATGGCGGCCCAAATATCAGACAATTGCTCAACTTCATGTTTATCTACACTAGCCACTGATTTCCCATTTTTTACAAAAGGAGCTACAAATTTAAGGGCCACTTTTAGCTGTAAACTTCTTCCCTGCTGCAACAGAGGACCAGAGCTTCCTAGGGGTCTCCTCTTCAGCAATAATAGGCTGTTCAGGTGGTGTGTTTGGCACAGAAACAATTGAGTGATTCTCCTTCCGTAACATTCACAGTTTGCTCTGCTGGTTGTGACTTTTCCTTCTCAGCAGTAGGGCAGCTGCATTCAAGCGAGTTTCCATGACTAGCTGCCTCTGATTAGTGCTAGGCCCAGCAGATGAGACCATTGGAGTCTGAACTGCCCTATAATAGCTTGTTGGAGGTCCAGAGAAATCGGTTCAGCATTGGGATGAGGTGACAAATCCACACCATCAACAATAGCAATAAATTTTGCTGTTCCTAAAGTTCCTTAGACTAACATCCTCCGAGAAATGGATTGTCTTTGTTGTAATTAATTCCCTCCCTCCCATATAAATGTCCATGTAAGTTTGTTTATTGTGTGTCACAAACGTCGAGGTGGATATTGTTAGTGTCGTAGAGGGAAAATTATAATTGTTATTGTTTTTAGTTAGAATTTTAACTTCTTTTTGGTGTCATTTTTACTTGGACACTGGAAACTAGTACCTTAACTTTCCATTTTGTTTCTGATTTCCATTTAGGTCCTATCAAATCATTCAGCTGTTACTAGTCCTTTCTTTTCTGTCGAAGGCTGGGGACGTTTTCCAAACGAGAGGAAACACCTCTTTGAGTTGATAAAAGATAGTAAGGTGACAACTATCTCTATCTCTGAAAGCTGTCATGCCCTTTTGCTGTTAGCTTAAGGAAATCAAATGTTTTGTATTAATGTTGTGTTTGTGGAATCCAAGTGACCAATTAACACGCTTACGGTTCAGTGCAAATTCTTTTACTTTTTACTATTCCTAGAAATGTGTTGCTGATTGAATGACCAGTTGGAAATTAGCAAGTCTAAACTGCTAAATGTGCTTAATGATTCCTAAAACTTGTCCCTCCTTTCTTTTATGAAGAGGGATAGTGTTCTTTTCATCAGCGGAGATGTCCATTTTGGGGAAATTGCACGATATGACTGTGCTACTGGATATCCGCTGTATGACATAACCTCTAGTGGGCTGACACAATCTATCGAAGGGGTAGTTCCGCCATCATTGCATTTTTTGGTGAGACTAATGGCATGGCTCTTACCATCTACAGTAAGAGTTGTAGAGCAAAATTGCAGATACAAGTCCTGTATTTATGGTAAATTTGTCTCACCTTTATAATGGCGTAGCTTGTAAGCTGTAATTCAAGGCGAGTGATGCACAGTAGCTCATCCAAATGTTTTTGCAGGACAACCGAATTTTGGTGTCATTGAGATAGATTGGAAATCTGATCCTGTGATTTTGAAAATTGAAGTTCGAGATATCAATGGTTTACCAGTCATCAGTAAGAAGGTTCTGCTATCGGATATCCAAGCAGAAAACTTGGAACATACAGCCTCGCAGCAGAAACAGTGCTCTCTTGAAGTTGATCGGCCATGGATTGTCCGATACCGCTTGGCCATTGTTGTATTTAGTGTTTTATCTGGTACGTTTTTCTTACTAATGACTGGTGACCTATTGATATCTTTAATTTCGTATTTTCAACACTCACTATATTTACGAATTTTATGATATTATTGTTGGCAAATTATATTTTCTTATTTTTTTTCAACCACCAGCTACATCTGATTCTCTCTCTTCATTCTATAAGTATTCTATGTTCATCTTAGAAGAAAAAGAAACAAGAATAGTTTACACAAAGATTGTGATGTCATCTTGCAGTTGCTATGCCTCTAGAAAATTTCTGTGAAGGTTGTTTTGGGTTTAAAATCCCCCGAGGTTAAGGCCAGGAGCACTCTAGTTTTAGAGAAAACTCAGGGTTTAAGATGCTCATAAATTCATTTTTTTTCATACCAGAATTAGAGAACACTTCAAGATTTTCTTTCGTGTGGCAATGACAACTTTCTCATTTGGCAACGTCAACTTCAAATTTAGAATAGTCTTGAATTTAATTTTTGTGAGCATGGCCCTTGATCATTGCTTACAACTTTGCTTTAGATGCATATAAATCCATCTTTGCATGTCCCATGCCCATATCTCCACTCATACACAGAACCTTGCAGTGATGGAGCAGTAATTATCCACCGTCTCGAGGGTTTTATATCTCTCTAGGGATGATCACAAGCTCTCATCTCTCTAAATTTAGCTGGTAACTGAAGATAGTTCTCATATGTCCAGTGTTTTTGCAGAAAAAGCTGTACTTAAGAATAAAAGATATGGAGTCGAATATACAAAATTGACAAGCTGGAGACATAATGCCTGGTAACTGCTTGCTGTTTTGTCCCTTTGGCCTGATAGACTACTTCACACCAATGGGCAATGGCATATGGATATTCTGTAGATATAGCAAAAACCCTATGACCTGATTGGTAGGTGGTAATATATGGTTGTAATAGTAAAGAGTGTAAATATAATATTTTAAAGAAAAACACACGAATGCTCGTAATGGAACCCTTAATCTTTTCCTTAAAATTTTCATTACTACTTATTTTCATCCTCTACAATGGAGTGGATTTTTTTTTTTTTTTGTGGGGGGGGAGATATGAACCAAACGTTCTTTTAAGTTTGTGGCTTATCAGTTTAATTTATATGCTGATATTTTTTGGGTGCGAATTTACATGCTGATATCTCAATTGGTGCAATTAAATATCGAGACCCAAAATATCTTAGGCAGTTAGGTGAGGCCTCAGTGGAGGGGGGGGATATGTCAATGCTGATTCAAGTTGCCGTATTCACGATTATATTTATAATTTTCTATGATCTGGCTTAAGTTTTTCTTTCAATGTTGCAGTTTTGCTTCTTGCAATTTTTGGCTTAGCTTGGTCGACAATGATTGTCAGCAGGAAATGGCTTTGGAAATGCAAGCATGATTGAGCATGTGTTGATAGGCCACATGCCTATATCAATTGTTTACATGCTCTGGATGAATGAATACAGTGATTAGTCATTCCTGTCGGGCTCTGCTTATGGTTTTATTCAAGGTTAGTTGATATTTTGGATGTCTCGTTCAACACCCTAGAGGCTTAGAGGAAGGCAGATTCCAATCAAGGGATTGAATCTAGGAAGTGGTTTCACTGTAAGCAAGTGATGGTTCTGTCAAAAGTGTCGCCTCAGCTTCAACCTTGTGTACCCTTCTATGTAGTGAGGGAGGCCTATATTCATATTTTCATATATTTTTAGCATCTTGCTTGTACAGGTTGGAGCAGTTAGCAACTGGATCCTGACTTCTCGGAGGAGTTGAACTTATGGTTTCAGATGTGATTAGGATAATATTACTGGCAGAGAAATCACTTCAAAGAAGAATAGTTATCTTTACTAAAAGAAGAAGCATCAAATACTTCGCCGTTGTAATTGGACGTTCCTAAAGTTGGGAATTAAGATGGGTGATTTGTAACGAGTGTAGAAGCTTTTTACTTACATAGTGCTTTTAATACGGGTAAGGCCAATATAGGGCATTGAAATACTACTTTCCCGTTCCTTTTGCAATGTTGGCGAAGAAAGGACTTCATTGCCCGTTCCTTGTGCAATGTTGGCGAAGAAAGGACCCAACTTAACAGGGATTTTGATGTAGATGGTTCATTAAAACTATTGGTGCTTTTATTCCCTTATAAAAAAATATATAAAAAGGAAAAATATGAAGTAGGCTGTTGGTTTATGTTTCTGAAATATAGTGATGCACCTCTTTTGTTTCCAGACTAGTGCAACTTAATTCAAGGAGGAAGGAAAATTTTGGCATAAACTTCAACAACCAGAGCTTAGTCCCTATTTCTCTATAAAACTAATAAGGAACAACAATAAAGGCTTCAATATTTTGTTGCGTAATTTACATTCCTTGTTCTGCCATGGGTACAAGAGGAAACAAGATCAAAGTGTGATAAATTATAAAAATAATAATAATAACACATAAAGAATGTAGAAAACTACTAGTAACTTCTATTGAAAAGAACCATTACAGGAACACAAATGAACACCCCCTCCCCCCAAAATGGTGAAAAGAGACAACACCACCACATTAGCTAATAGCAAAAGCAGCAACCTCAGCTTCAAGCTTACACTAATGCGCCTCACACTTCTTGGCAATCTTAGTATGTGTAACCTTGTTAACCATGCTTGTCTTCCAAGATCACAATTGAGCTTAATTCGATGCTTACAATCATGCTCCAATATTTCCTTGTCTGTTTTACTATGCCTTGCTCAAGGGCAAAGTTGTTTCCTTCCACACCATTGTCAATGTCTTTTCCCACATGACGCGCTCGTTGTAAACACGTCAAAGATACCTAAATTATCCAATATAGGGTAAGTATAGGGTCGAATCTGCGAAGAAGTAGGGTTAAATCAAGAGTTAATTAGCTAACTACAATGAGCTAAATCAATTTTTGGTTTTTTTTTTAAAGTTTAGCAATGATTCTAAAATCTAATTAAACTAGGAAATTTGCAAAGTAAATCAACAAACAATTAAAGGAGATAAGACAAGGGTAAAGGAACTAGGGGATTAGGGGAGATTCACCAACACTCAATCCAAGAATCCAATCATCAAAGCCAAGGGGAAACAAATAAATGGGGAATCACAAGGCACGCACATATGAACTCTAATTACTCTCTCGAGCTAATTAGAGGAGCTTGATTAGTCACTCATGACCTATTCTCATGGCATGAGCAACCAATCTAGCGAAATCAAGCACAACATGATTAATCGAGCTTCCCTAAACTAGAAAATGCCTATTTTCATGGAGATCCTAGTCTAGCAACCAAACTTAGTTTATTCCTAGCTTCATCTTTCAATCCTTCACTAGGAATTCCAAATATGCAAGTTAAGTGGTGATCAAGCACCCAACAATCCAAGTAAAACAAGTTTGATCAACTAGTTCAACCCCAAAAGTTAACCCCCCTAACTTAGGTCTAAGATTCAAAGAGTAAACGAAGGTTACATCCCTTCCCCTAGTAAGAAACTGCTCACACATTATAGAAATAAAACAAAGCAAAGCTTGAAATAACTTCATCACCATAACCATGGAGGAAAAAGAAAAAAAATGCAAGTAATCAACTAATAAAGCAAGATCTAAACAAGCAAAGCATGAAGTAAACAAGAATAATGGAAGAAAAGAAAAATATAATCAAAGATTACCAACTTTAAGCTTTCATAAATGAAGAATGGAGATCCAAAAGCTTCAAACTTCCACTTTTCTCTCTCCTAGGGTTTTGTTCTAAACTTGAATGCTAAAACAAGATCTAATCTCTCTCTAATCTCTAATTAAAAATTACCTCCGTTAAAATAAGAGGAGTCCCTCTTATATAGTCATAAGAAATAAAACAGCAAATTACAAAACAACCCCCGCATTAAAACAAACAAAGTCGCAAAAACGTTTCCGGAAAATAACCCGACCCAGGCGGGTGAGATGACCCGAGCCCTCGGGTCCTCAGACCCGGGCAGGTCAACTGATCAGAAATCACGGTGACTTCTCAAAGCAAACGACCCGGGCGGGTCTGTGAACCCGAGCCCTCGGGTCACTGAAAGGAGTAAGTTGTAATGCCTGGCTGGGCTGACCGGGCGGGTCCACACACCTGGGCCCTCGGGTCAGCATGCTCCTCTCTTTCTTCTCCTCTTTCGAGCCCCTTGGTGCTCCACTTCTTCAATGCTTTGCCTCGGGCTTGTGCATAGATCCTCCAAGCGTGCTCCCAAATCCTGAAATAAAAACAAACACCCAAAGGAAGAGCGCAAAGGAGGGAAAATGCACAAAAAGAAAGAAAAGGAATAAACTTAGCCTAAATTAGCCTAAAATCTATCACAAAAACTATTAAAAACAAAACATAAATCAAGCTTATAACCCAATCATCACGACATCAAAGACTTGTTGGTTTAAACATAGCCATTTATTTGCTCTTGCTCTTTGCATCTACAATCCTATCCCTTTGTGCATCTTGATCTAGACAATTGAACCAATATTCAACAGGTTAAACTTTGATGGAAAAAACAGAACAAGTTAATGAATAACTAATGTTTTCAAAAGCGGAATTAAGGTTGGAGGCATACACTGCCACGTGATTGGGAGGACAATCGGTCAACCGGCATCCAGAAGACGGTAGCACCAACTCGTAGTTATCAGGGAAAGCAAATGCTTCTGACCCCTTTTGGCAGAAGTGAAACTCCATACAGGTTGCCCTCCACTTCTCGTCAACCTGTTGGAAAGACAAACTCCCCTTCTCGCATACTAGCATGAGCGGATCATTGAGGGTCTCGTCATCGCCCTCCTCAATGATTTCCGGCAGGTCCTCGACATCATCCTCTACCTCGATATCGGGGGCTACATCATCTTCTACCTCGATGTCGGTGGCTACATGACACACAAGGTGCTAGAGTCAAGATCTATGTTTGCACTATTGTCAGGCTTTGGTTAAGGCTTGAAAGGGCCCATGACTAAGAGATTGAGCCCACGCTTCGTACCTTTGCTCAAAAAGGTGACCGGCCACTTGTAGGT
The DNA here is from genome assembly GCA_947646795.1 of Beta lomatogona. Taxonomy (NCBI): domain Eukaryota; kingdom Viridiplantae; phylum Streptophyta; class Magnoliopsida; order Caryophyllales; family Amaranthaceae; genus Beta; species Beta lomatogona. Next base: position 54,074 of record CANSNZ010000969.1, read on the forward strand.
GTGTTTTCATTTCGCCTACGCGGTGTGAGCACGTATTTGACTACCCCATTGTTAAGGTTTTATTAAATACGTTTTGAATTGAAAGAAGTCGCCAACAAGTCTTTAAAGGAAGACTCATAAATCTCATTGGATATTGGGAAACCGTAGGGACAAATTAAGGACTTATCCAATGTAGATTTCCCCGTTCCTGACTCCATAGATGGTCAATGAACCATAGATTGAGTTCGGGGGTGAGGGTACGAACACGGTCATAATGAACCATATTCTCCCATTGCTGGCCTCTACTAAATATCGATTCATATCAATTTTTATGCAATAGAATAACCAAATAATATTTTCATGCACGCTCAAAATAATTTAATCAAGGTTGTTGAGGAAACAGATAAAAGACTATTTTTTATTGATATGTTATTATGCAATCAAAATCACAGGGAACCTAACAGGTTGCCAAAATTATCTGATTGTTATTAGAACAGTTCTTTAGATCTTTGATTAGCAATAATAACATGTGGGTGATGAAAAGGCATGCAAGATAATCATAACAATGTATATAATAATAAATAAAAAGGGAGAAAGAGATTAGAATATACAAAGGAACGATTTTTATATTAAAGATCTACGTCATAAAAGAAATTGTTAGTAACTTCAATAAAAATAATGAATTTATTTAAGGACCCTCAGGATTATACCGTGGCTTAGGTCTGAGAGATTGACAACCTTCGGGACGAGCAATCGTGAAGCTTAAAAATATGAATGTGTATGTATATCTAAAAGTATGTATATCTTTTATATGTGTTTTGTTAAAATTTGAAAGTTGTTAGAGAGGATTCGTAAGTATATTCGTAGAGTTCGAAGTGTAAAGATGTATGAAAATTATATGAGAAAATCGTTCGTCTAATTTGGAAAATCACGCCTATATATCAAAGTTGGCGCACCGCATTGCTTTTGACGGCTTTTTTTTTTATAAAATGCGTTTTAACAATTTTCTTTTATCTTTTATCTTTTATCTTTTAACTCCGAAAATCTGATTTTACGGGATACAGTCCGATTTTACTTATAAAAATATCTTTGAAAATATTTATTTTATTTAAATAAATCAATTAATTATTATTAAACAATTAATTGGGTTTTTTCAAAGAACTAGGCTCAAAATCTTATTTATGGACTCAAAATACAATTAATTATCATGGATAATTAATAAACTTTAACAGTTTTAAAATAGTTTTGGCTCTTCGAACTGCTCTGCCCTTAGATCAGACAAATTAAGACGCGGTATATTTCATCATTGGGCCCTTAAATGGGGAGACACGATTATGTGTCTACAAAAGCCCCCACTTTGACTGAGGTTTAGGAAACCGATAGTCAAAATATACGGTGTCAGGATTGAGAACGATTCTAAACACTCTGCAGTTTAGAACTGATCTATATACGCCGGTCTCAGCAAAACAAAGTTACCTGCAGGGAAAGATGTTAGCAGATAGGTGCAAACAACTCAGATAACGCACATAATGATGCAATAATGCAAACTTAGACTCTCTAAGCATGCATAAGACGCTATTAAAGATATGCAATGCTAAGGAAGATGAAATGTCATGCAAGGTCAGGGCTATGCAAGACTAGGATGTATGAAATGCAATGCAAGGTCAAGGTTTTGCAAGGCTAGGAGATCTAGATATGTAGAATGATGAAATGACCAGATATAGATAGAATGATTTTTGAAAACATGTTTTTGTAAATAATCGGGGTCCATAAACGAGGTCCACATATTACAACTTTTCGGGAGTTTGATTTGATTTGGAGGAATCACCACATATATAGGAATCCCCCACTTTGGGTAAGCTTGTCTTGAATTATGCTTGAGCCTTGTTGAAATGTAGTTCATCTGCCTTCGTTCAAAGTTTTCACTGGGGATTCTTCTTTGAGGAATCGATACAGGCAAAGTCAAATATCGCCAGAAATCATGGAATTGTCGGAGAGTCCTTCAGGGACAAGGAGAGTTTGGATTGAAAAATAAAAATTTAAATTTGTAACTTAAATGAATGTAGGTGGGAAAAGGCTTTGACGAGGCTAAGCTCATACTCGAGTCTATGTCGGGATCTAGAAAGAGTATGCTCCTGAGTTCTAGAAAGTCAAATCATTACACCTTGATTAATTTATTTTATTGAAGAGGCCGGACCTCGAGATGAGGATTCCTACGTATCCTTGCGGAATCAGACCATTCGTAGTTCTGGATCTGATTTTTTTTTTTTGTGCCCTAACTTTTACCTAGGCCGCCCTTTCTGGTTTTCTACCTAGCAGGCTTGGACATACTTTGAAAAAGGAGTTATGGTTGAAAATGAAAGGTTGCAAGGTTGAGGCTAAGGTTTTGATGGACCAAAGGGATTTGAATGAGGTTGCACATACTTTGGCTTTTTTCTTTTTTGCATTTTTTTTTCTATTTGACCTGTGCGTTTTCTTTTGGTTTTTCTTCGCACTTTGATTTTTTTATCACTTTATTTTTTATTGACTGGCATTGATTTTTTTATGTAGTGAGACTTGCACAAAGTTTTTATGGTTTTGGGTATTGGAGGGTTTGAATGATATTTATGGCGCTTTGATTTGAAAGGATTCTTTGGCTAATGGAGATGATGGTTTATGGATGATGAAGGGAAGAGGGGGAATAACTCATGATCCAAAGTATGTCCTTTTCATTTTTCTCTTTTTTATTTTTTTTCAGATTTTTTTTTATTAATCAAAGTCATTAGAGATAATCTGATTTGGGTTTCATCATCAAATTCGAAGCATAAATGATGGTGAAAGGCCAATGAAAATCAAAAGAAAAATAAAATGAAATGAAATTGAAAAGGCTATAATAGATGAAGTCTTATAGTGACATAGACTCGATGGGAAAGGACAGAAATGACTTAGGGTAAGAACTCTCTAACTCATCATAAGAAACCAGAAATAAAAGACTAAGCCTTTGAATTGTTGATACACTACGCAGAAGGGTTAGTGGTGATGCTGATTCTCGTTGTAGCAAGCATTAGAAGTTTGTTGTCCTCGACCATGTTTCGCAGCGCAGTGATGGTATTTGACACTAGATGTCAGATGTTCATTGTTCTATTGGAATTTGCAGTAGAAATATAGGTTGCACCATTTGAATTTTCTTTTAGGTGCAGGGTTCAGAGAGACACTATAGAAGTGATCGCGGCTCTATTGTGAAGGCAGTCAAAAATTTTGAATTTTCTTTTAGGTGCAGTGTTTGGAGTAGACCCTATAGAAGTAATTGTGCCTCTATTGTGAAGTCGGTCAAAAAGTAATCTCATGACTCTAAATGAAGTCGGGGTGGTGATAGTGCGCTTGATGAGCCATAGAGTAGGCGCACTGTAACACCCCCGCCAACCCGAACCCTTCTTCATTTAATAAAACTCGAGATAGGGGAAAATCCACGAGGGTTCGACTAACCTGGCGTGCTATCGCCGCACTTATCTCCTTGGAAATAAATGCAAGGATAAATTAAAACATACTAAATTCAAATTAAATAATCCTTACAACCAAGGAAAATGTTCATTAAATATTACTAATTACTAAAGTATTTCAGAGTTCCAGCGAAAGCTAAATCATAAGCTAAGTGGATGACAACTCTAAGTGATCTCCCTTTTGTTCCCCCGTCGATCACCCACCTGCACAAATGCATTGAAAATAAACAAGAGAGACAAGCTCCCAAAAATCATAAAAACTGAGTAATTCCAACTCCATCCCGTAAAATACTTAAGTTGAAAATACTTTGTAAAATAGTAGGTTAATAGGGTTATAAAGCATAGCACACATACACACATGTATATATATACAATGAATAATCACATAATTAATTTCAATTAATCCAATTTTTTTTAAGGAGAGGAAAGAGAACGCCAGTAAGCCGGGGTCAATCTCCTGTAACCACTTACTTCAACATTGTAGGCCGGGGTCAATCCCCTATAACCACCTACGGATAACATAATGGCCATAATAACAGAGTCCCTAGTGTGCACACCCCTTCTACTTGGATCACAACAAGATAGAAGGAAGACAAGTAACAGAAAATCAGCATAGTAACCAGAGAACCTTTAGGTGGCCGCTGAACCTCCCATACAGGGCAACTTGTTCATCATTTCCCTCCAATATTTCACTTTAAGTGATTAGCAGCTTTTAATTCAAGTCATCACATAACACATGTACACATATGCGTCAATTCATTTAATTAAGAGTGAATACTTTTATTCCTTATCCAGAATTCAATTCATACATACCTTAATCCGAAAGCCCATTCGTATTCATTATCATAACCGTCACTTGGTTACATGGATTAACTCATAATCATCCAATTGTCACATGTGCTTGATGATTTCCAACTTTCACTCATAACTTCAATATTAATAATAATGATAATTCCCCTCAAAAAAAAAAAAAAAATAATGATAACAATAATTATAATCATGATGATAATAATAATGGAATTAATAATAATTTTAATAACTATAATAGCAATAATAATAAGAATAATGATGGTAACAATAATTGTAACACCCCGTAATTTTCACCCTTTATTTTTGGTGTTAGTTTATTTTAAAATGATATTCTTTTCGTAAAAAATAAATAATTTATTATTTTCTCTAGATTAATGATTTTTATTCTTTATAATTTGGGAGCCGAATTATTATTTTATTATATGGTGTGTTAGTGTGTGCATTATATTTATATTTATAATATAATTTATTAGAATTATTTTTATGTTCAAAGTTTAGGCGCGATTTAGGAATTAACCGTTTTATCGCGTATCGGGCTTTCGGAGCATGGATCGTTGTTGAATTGGGTCGAAAGTTTGTGTGGGTGTTGGGCTTGGGGCAGCCGGCCAAGTGAAGGATTAAGGGGAGCCTTCTCCTTTTCTTTTCTCTTTTGTTTTTTCTCATGACTCTTTGTTGCTTTGTAACCCCCTAATTATTCTCCTTCATTAAAACCCTTTATTTCAACCATTAAACATCCATAAAATTCTGATTTTTATTCAAAGAAGTTCAGCAGCATCATTCTCATTTAACCCCCCACCGTTTCAAGAAAAGAAAGAGAGAAAAGGAAGAGCAAAAGAATAGAAAGTTCAACCCGGTTTTTCCTGTCGCACCTTCACGAAAATAACCGTAGCCGGAGATCTAACCGTTAGATTGTCTTCAAATTTGGACAAAACGTTTATAACATTTTGTTCTACATTCTGACCGGAGCGATTTTGAATCTGAGCTTTTGATCATCGGGAATCATGGTCGTAACAGAGCAGTACGAAACAAGAGTTTTCAACGTTCAAGAAGAAATGCCTAGTGTCTTGTTGCTACAATTCTCGTTCGTTATGCCTTGGGGTTAGAAGAGGATTTGGATTGCATGTTTAACTCGTGATTGTCTCTTTAGACTCAGCTCTCCTCCCGACGATCCAGGTAACTAGTTGTTATCTTAGAACCATAGTGATTAGGGTATTATTCGGTATTAGATTACTACGTTAGGAATTGTTTAAAATACTTTTTGAATGAGATTTTTGACGAAATTTGACATGAACATACATGACACATGCTATGTGAATACTGTGTAGAGAAAAATAATTTTCGCATGATTTTTAATATTTATTTGATTTAATTAGTATTTTGTGCGTTTTTGGCTAAATTTCATAATAATTATTGAACGACTGTTAAAATTGATGAAATCATTTTTCTTAGATCATGTTACATGCGTATAATATATTCCATGCCTTGGAATAATTTTTATCTACTGTTTACTATTTTAATTAATTGATATATCTGTTTTTGTAAATTCTGTTCAGTCAGTATATAATTCATGAAAATTATTTATAGTGGCAGAAAAATTAATTTATTTGGATAATATGTATTTCCGTGAGTTTTTACATGTTATGTGAATTTTTGGTAATTTTTGAGCGTCTGTTTATATTTTTAATTATTATAATGGCTTATTTGAGGAATCTGTATATTAACTGTTAAAAATACTTTTTGAGTCCGAAAATTTAAATAAAAATTGTGCCATGTCAGTAGAGCTATTAGGGTTATATGATAATTTTTGTGTGATTTTACTGCTCGAATTTGTTGGTTTCATAATTATTATGGTGTTTTTGTGATGAAATTGAGGACACACTATTAAATTGTTTGAGGGCTTGTAAATCAGTTATAATTTATAATTTAATATATTCTGGGTTGCTGATCTTCAGTAGTATACAGTATGCATCATTTGGGTAGCCACATGTTTAGGTTTGATTTATGAAATAAAATGATTTAATTGTTATTACTCTTTTAATGAATTTGATTTAGAGTTAATTGGTGATGTATTTTGATTGAAGTGTGGTTGCTGTAAAAATTAGTATAATATCATTGATGATGTTTAGAGATGATTAAGTTTTATTGTGGGAGATATTTGTTGAAAATTTGTAAGTGATTTATTTTGAGGATTTTTGAAGAATTACTTTTGATGAATTATGGGTATAAGGCCGGGTGGCATCCCTTTTGACCAATATTTTTTTTGAGATGGATGATACTTTGATGATATTTATGATTTTATTTGAGATAAGAACATCCGGTGGGATAGATGTAGTCCCCGGTGAAGAACATGCCAACCACATGGTTTGCGAACTAGGGGTAAGCCTGGGTTAATTGTTGTCGTCCGAGAGGTCAGGGAGTTCTGCGTGTTCTACCCTGCATCGGGAGTTTGGCCATTCTTAGACACGGGCAGTGGGGAACGTAAGCCCATAGACCGACTCGGAGATTGCGATCTCGACAAACCTTAGGAAGTGATTTGCGAATCACTAGCGTTCGGTTTCTGTCTCAGACACTTGTTTTACCTATACTTTTATTTTTCTAAAAGTACTCTTGAGATGATTTATTTATTTTTATCCAACTCACTTGCTATTTATTATTCATTTGCGTTATTTGTGAGTTATATGGAAGTGGATGCATATTGTAGTTAACTTGACTTAATTATTTCCTTTCTAATTAATCTATGCCTGAATCGTACTTTGATTGCTTTTGTTCTGGGAGAACTGCTAGTTACTCCCCACTGATTGTGGATATTTGTTGTATATTTTGCAGGTTTTGTTGATGGGGATTTTCTTTGATTTTGGGCTCGGGTTGAGATGCAAGAAATAATCTATTAGGGGTTTTAGTTCTAGACTTCTCTTTAGTTTGAGATAGTTTTCTCTTTTCGATTTTAATCTAAGTAATTAATTTACTTATAGTATTTAATTATGTTTGGTTTTATCACTTAGTTATTTAAACAATAATCTTGTAGTAGTGACATTCCCAGAAGACGATGTTTCCGCCATCGTCCTATTAATTATATTATTATTTCATTCTTTTCGGTCTTTGAAATTCTGGGGTGTTACAATAATAACATTATTTAAACAATAGTGATAATAATAATAACATAAAGTCACTATTAGTACCGTTAATGACGTTAATAACGTTAAAGTTGTCATATCGTCCATTATACAAGTTACTTCATTTGTCATACTCATTCCTCGTGCATAATCGATAATTATAGTAATTATAAACCATAATCATATTCCATATTCTAATTCACATAGTCACATAATTAATTCGTTTTATCCTAACGGGATCTATGTTTAGATGGACATCGGAGATTACCTCGTGACGTGTGCCCAAAAGTTAAGTTCACGAACGGATTAACACTCTTGATATTCCTTGTCTACGCAATCGGAGTCTACAATAGACATTAACGATATCTAAGTTAGTTACCTAAATAACCCCTTTTTATATAAAATAAACAATTTAAATAATTCAAATAACTTAAAGAATTCTTAATGGTTTCAAGAGAGTTTATAAATCAAAGTTTATGGTTTCAAATTATTTATGAAATCATTGTAAGTACTCAAAGATTACTTCAACTTAATTTTCATTAACTTAAACAATTATTTTAAACATAAAAACTAACTTTATTATACTTCTTACTTTGTTTTTAGAAAATTTAAGAAATATTTTCAAGTTATAAACGACTAAGTTAATTAATCTAAAATAGACCAACTTAATAAAGCAAGCTAGTTTAGGAAAGTCATTTGTTTTGCTTTAAAAATAATAAAACTTAATAAAACTAATAAAAGGGGAAATGAGGGATTTTACTGATTCAAACAAAGAATCAGTTTCACAAAAAAAATCGAGAAAAGAAAGAAAAAAAAACGAAGGAGGAAGGAAGAATAGGGGAGGCGACTCAGGGCGAAGAAGAGAAGGAGGCTGGTGGTTTTGCGGTGGTGCTCGGCAAGCTCAGGCGGGAATGATGGTGGTTCGAGTGGTGGCTGGGCGCGGGTGCAGTCAGGGGCAACAGAGGCGCTGCGAAGGGGACGAGGTTACGAAGGAGGGAGTGACTGGTTGGTGGTTCTGGTTGTGGTGCTGCGGCGAAGTCAGGCGGGGGTCAGGTGGCGTTTTACGGTGGTGCACGGTTGGTTTAACGTGGCAGAGGATGGTGTTAATGGTGGATTCAATTTTTTTTTTTAATTTTTTTTCCCTTCCAAAACGAAAATCAGAAATTAAGGGAGAAGAGAAAGATTGAAGCAAACCTTTGAAGTTTAATTTGTTTGCTTGAGCAATTGGGTGAATGTAGTTCAGTATTTATAGAGGGTTTTGGTCAGAATTTTGAGCTTTGGGGTCAAGCTCCATTAATGGTGGGTATGGTGAGGTATGGTGTTTGAAATTTACTTTTGACTAATGTTACTACAAAAATTCGGGATTTGTGGATTGAGTTTCAAACTCTACTGACAAGAGCTGCTGAATTTATTGAAAAAAAATCGCTCCTTTGGCTCTGGTCATCTAGCATGTGAGGAGGGATGAAGATGGTGATGATGATCACGCTTCTTTTTTTTCCCTTTTTCTTTTTGGCTAAAATGACACATGGCTATGGACTTGATATATTGTATGGGTTGGGCTTTATATGGATTTGCTAATGTGGATGGACAATTGTTTAGAGAAGAATGCCACAACTAAGTAAAGATTTCAATTACCATATTAAAATATTTAGAAATAATGAAAGTGATTAATTAGTTTATTTAAGTAAAATACATTTCATTCAAATTATTTAAATAAACTCGTTAAATAATTCAAAACTAAATGAAATCATTATTAAAATTGAATTATCAGAAAAATAAATTTAAGTGAAAATAATATTAAAGCGTAATAAATAATAAAATAAATTTTGAAAATTCGGGGTATTACATCTACTCCTCCTTAAAAACAAAATTCGTCCTCGAACTTTAAAGTTAGGTATCGCGATATTAATGAAATATTAGTTCTAGGCTTTGTTAGTATCACATTCGGTCCCCCTTAATGAGTTTCGTCCCCGAAACTCGATAATCGTACCTGGGAAAAGAGTTCAGGATAACGCTTTTTCATGTCATCTTCCGTTTCCCAAATTGCTTCCTCGATTTGATGATTAGACCACAAAACTTTGACTAACTTTACAGCCTTGTTCCAGGTATTTCTCGTTTTGGAATCAAGGATTCTAACAGGACGTTCTTCAAAGGTAAGGGTCTCATCTAGTTCAATGGTTTCGGGTTGGAGAACATGGGAGGGGTCAGGGACATATTTACGAAGTTGAGACACATGAAAGACATTATGAACATTGGCTAACTCTATGGGCAAGGCTAATCTATAGGCCACTTCCCCAATTCTTTCGAGTATCTCATAAGGTCCGATATAACGAGGACTCAACTTTCCTTTTCTACCAAACCTCATTACTCCCTTGGTTGGCGAAACTTTCAGCAACACTTTTTCTCCAACTTCAAACTCTAAATCTCGTCTCCTTTGATCAGCATACGATTTTTGTCGATCCTGAGCTGCTTTCATACGCTCTTGAAGCAACTTCACTTTGTTGGTAGTCTCTTCTATCATTTCTGGTCCCAAATTCAACGACTTGTTCACATCGCTCCAACATATAGGGCTTCTACATTTCCGTCCATACAATGCCTCATAAGGTGCCATTTCTATGCTCGAGTGATAACTGTTGTTGTATGAGAACTCATTGTACATCAAATGATCATCCCAATATCCTCCGAAATCCATCACACATGCTCTCAACATATCCTCCAAGGTTTGAATGGTTCTTTCCGTTTGACCATCTGTTGCTGGGTGGAAGGCTGTACTGAATTTCAATAGTGTACCCACGGCTGTCTGAAGCTGTTTCCAAAACTTAGATAAGAATCCGAGTCCCTATCCGAAAAGATGTCCTTCGGAACACCATGTAGCCTAACCACCTCATTAAAGTAAGCATCCGCCAACTGTTTCAACGACCAAGTATCCTTCATTGCCACGAATCTTGCCGTCTTAGTCAAACGGTCCACTATTACCCATATTGCATTCTTTCCCGACCTCGTATTTGGTAACCCCATGATGAAATCCATAGAGATAGATTCCCATTTCCATCCTGGCACTTCCAACGGTTGCAATTTTCCTCCAGGCTTCATATACTGTATTTTCACCTTCTGGCATGTTAAACATTTTGCTACAAAGTCGGCTACTTCTTGCTTCATCCTAGGCCACCAAAAATGCTTTTTCAAATCCTTATAGAGCTTATCTCCTCCTGGATGTATGGAATACGACGAACTATGGGCTTCCCTTAGAATTCTCGTATTGAGTTCCTCGTCCTATGGCACACACAATCTCCGTTTATACTTCGCAGCGCCATTGTCGTCGATCTCGAACTCCGGTGCTTGACCACTTTCTTTTATCTCTCTTAACTTGCTTAACCACTTATCTGTAGCTTGTTTCACCCGAATCTCCTCAAATATGTCCGGTCCAACAGTAAGAGCATTCAACTGAGCTTTCACATAACCGGGCTCAACTATTTCCAAACTCAATCTCTTGATCTCTTCACACAGTTCAATTTCCAAAATCAACACATTTAGCGAATGAGCACTCTTCCTACTCAACGTGTTAGCTACTTTATTCGCTTTTCCCTCTTGGTACACTATCTTCAAATCATAGTCGTTTATAAGCTCGAGCCAACATCTCTGTCTCATATTCAACTCCTTTTGTGTATACTGATACTTCAAACTCTTGTGATCTGTATAGACCTTACATTACACTCCATACAAATAATGTCTTCAGATTTACAGCGCAAACACGATTGCTCCTAACTCCAAGTCATGAATAGGGTGATTTTGCTCATGCGGTTTGAGTTGTCTCGACGCATAGGCCACTATTTTACCATGTTGCATCATGACACACCCAAAACCTTTCTTCGAGGCATCACTATAAACTTCAAATCCTTCTACTCCAGAGGGCAATGTTAATACCGGGGCTGTTGTAAGTCTCTTCTTCAGCTCTTGAAACGCTTCCTCACACTTATCATCCCAATGAAACTTTGTTGTTTTCTTCATCAGGTTCGTGAGAGGTTGGGCCGTTCTCGAAAAATCTTTCACAAATCTCCGGTAATATCCAGCTAAACCCAAGAAACTCCTTACTTCGGTTACGTTCTTAGGTTGAGGCCAATCGGTCACTGCTTGAATCTTCGATGGATCTACGGAAACGCCTTCTTTTGATATCACATGACCCAAAAATGAGACTTTTTCCAGCCAAATTCACACTTCGAGAACTTCACGTACAATTGCTTTTCTCGAAGAATCTCCAGGACTTTCCTCAACTGATCCTCATGCTCTTCTCTATCCTTCGAGTACACCAATATATCGTCGATGAACACTATCACGAACTTATCTAAGTATGGCTGGAAAGTCCTATTCATGAGGTCCATAAAAGTTGCGGGCGCATTAGTGAGTCCAAAAGGCTTAACGGTGAACTCATAATGGCCATATCTCGTACGAAAGGCTGTCTTAGGGATGTCTTCTTCAGCGATTCGTAGTTGGTGATAACCTGATCGTAAATCGATCCTGGAAAACACCGTTGCACCCTGAAGCTGATCGAACAAATCCTCGATCCTCGGGAGCGGATACTTATTCTTCATTGTGGCATTATTCAACTCCCTGTAATCTATACACAACCTCAAAGACCCGTCTTTCTTCCTGACAAACAACACCGGTGCTCCCCAAGTTGAGGCACTAGGTCGAATGTACCCTTTATCCAACAACTCTTCCAATTGCACTTTCAATTCTTGCATTTCTGCAGGTGCCATTCGATACGGGGCCTTAGAGATAGGTCCTGTTCCAAAGACTAAATCGATCTTAAAGCTCACTTCTCTCTCTGGTGGCATTCCTGGAAGCTCTTCGGGAAATACATCCGGAAACTCCCTTACTACCGGAATTTAAGTTAACTCCTCGTTTTCCACGCTTACGTCCCTTACTTGGCACAGGTAGACTGGGTAGCCTTTTCTAAAATAGGTTTGAAGGTTCAGGGCCGAGATTATCTTGACATCAAGATGGAAGGTTATGCCTTTATAAGATATCCTATTTCCCTTTGGTCCTCTTGAGATATTTTCTGGTTATGACACTCGATTTTGGCTTTATACTTGGCTAACCAATCCATTCCCAAGATAACGTCAAAGTCTTTTAGGTCAAAAAGGATAAGATCGGCCGGTAATTCAGTACCAGCTATGACTACCGGGATACTTTGAAAAAGAGATTTACAAGAAATAGTTTCACCGGTGGGCATGGCTATATTGGCTCGACAAGACTGGGTAGACTTGAGGGGATACTTATTAACAAAAGTGCTAGAAATAAAAGAATGAGACGCTCCGGAATCATAGAGTACATAAGCAAGGTTTGAGTTTACGAGAAATGTACCCGTCACAACATTGGCATCGGTGTCAGCTTCAATTCGGCTCATGACATTGATTCTTCCTTTGGTGTAGCCTCCATTGCCATTCTTTCCATAGTTTCCATTTCCACCTCCAAAAGAGCGGTTGTTCTGGTTCCCATTCTGTGCATCATTTCCTCCACTGGGGCGATTGTTATTGAAGTTTTGAATTATGTTTCCACCTCCATTGTTACCATTGTTCCCATTTGGTCCATTTTGAGCTTGCTTCTTAGGACAGTTGAACGATTTGTGACCTACTTCTCCACACTCGAAACACTTGATCCTTTCACCCTGACAAGTGAACTCTGGATGGCTCTCGGCACACTTCTTGCAAACAAAGTTCTTTTGGTTCCTATTTCCTTGCTGGGTCTGTTGTCCAGAATTCTGATTGTTGCGGTTGTTGTAGCGTCCACCATTGTTATTGTTGTTTCCACCATTGTTGCCCTTGGCTGTTGCTGTTGCTGGAAGGTTCCTTCCTTTTGTGTCTACCTAGCACCTCTCTCTCACGCTGTAAGATTCTCTCCAGGTTCGAGGCCTTAGCATACGTTTCCGCGAACGTAGTAGAGGTGCGACCTCCCATTCGAGTCTGAAGATCAAACTTAAGTCCGTCTTCAAACTTCTGGGCCTTAGTTCCTTCATCTGGCACTACAGTCGGGCAGAATCGGGCATACTCATTGAATTTCCGAGCTTACTCTTGCACACTCATGTTATAACTCTGGTTAAACCTACTAAACTCATTGTACTTCTGCCTACGAATGTGCTCGGGGAAGAATCAAGCCTTAATCGCTACCTTAAATGCTTCCCAGTTAAAGTTCTCTTGAGCTTTAACAGTAGGTCCTACACTTTCCCACCAAGTATCGACATCTTCATGGAGATAAAAGGTTACTTGGTCTACTTTCTGGGCCTCAGGCATACCCGTGGCCGTGAAATTCTTTTCGAAATCTCTTATCCAATTCTCGAGAAGTAGTGGGTCTTCTCTCCCAACAAAGGTTGGTGGTTTCAAAGCGTAAATCTTTTTCGCCATGACTGCTTGCGGATCATCTCCATGGTGGTTGTTGTTGATCTGGTTTTGAAGGACTAAGCCAAAGCTCTGAGCTAGTTGCTCGAGAGTCCTAAGTCGTGCTGCAACTTGTTCGGGAGTTTCGGCCATTTGGTTTTCTTGTCGCCTTGCTCTAGATCGCGTATAAACGTATTGCATAAGCTCCCTGCGTTATTCACATTGTATTTCTACGATTCACATTGATTCTTATATAAAAGCTAATTCACATAATCATGGTTCTCACCATTCATTCATTTCATACTCAATTCACATATCAAAAGTTCATCATTCATTTCACACTCAATTCACATGTCAAAAGTTCATCATTCATTACTCCAAAAGTGCCATAACAATTCGTTCATAGTAGCATAAGAGTTTGTTTCAAATAGTCAAATAAGCATTAGTCGCACCATCCTTAACTAAGTTAACACATTAATTGATCTTTTACGACCTTAATTAGAAATCTAAGGGTCAGGGCTAGAGATTTGGGTTTCTAGTCAGCGTACTCGGACGGATTCTCGTCTTCACCTTCATCTTCGTCTCCATCTCCATTGAGATTTACAACGGGTGAAGCAAGGTTGCTTCCTACTTCTTCATCGCCACTATGGTTGGGTTCCTCGTCATCAGTGGGTAAATAGTCATTAAGCCACTTGGCCCTAGCATCGAGCATTCTTTTCTCCAGGTAACTCAACGTAAGATACCACTTCCCTTTCAATGTGTATCGTTCATAGTTTGGCCTTCCATTTTTCAGAACATCAGAGTATTCGCTCTTGATTCCGGCATAAGGACCATCGTTGGGGAGAGTGTGAATCAAAACATCGGCCTGTTTAGGTGGCGTGAGGTAATATGAATGCCCGTGCCTTTCGTTGAGGTGGTAACACTTCATTGTTAACCGTAACCTGTAAAGATAAGCTGAAATAGACTCTCCTACCCTCATCCTTAGAAGGTAAGGTCCTTGACGAGGGGTTCTGGTGCATTTCCTGGCGGTCAAACGTGTCTTGGCCATCTAATAAAATATCATAAACAATTAATAAGTACCTTTAGCGAGTACTTTCATACATGTGCACATAACCCATTCGTACCCATACTAAATCCTTAAGTCATATTTTAATCATATTAAGTCATATTTTAAATCCTAATTCATTTTTCCGAAATATATTTATTATTTTGACTTCCTAAACCAATTTTAAGTTTAACCCTATTTGATTCATTTTCCTTAATTGATAATTTTAATATTTCCCTAGTTAATCTAAACTCCGCTCTCATACCAATTTGTAACACCCCCGCCAACCCGAACCCTTCTTCATTTAATAAAACTCGAGATGGGGGAAAATCCACGAGGGTTCGACTCAACGGGCGTGCTATCGCCGCACTTATCTCCTTGGAAATAAATGCAAGGCTAGATTAAAGCATACTAAATTCAAATTAATTAATCCTTACAACCAAGTAAAATGTTCATTAAATATTACTAATTACTAAAGTATTTCAGAGTTCCAGCGAAAGCTAAATCATAAGCTGAGTGGATGACAACTCTAAGTGATCTCCCTTTTGTTCCCCCGTCGATCACCCACCTGCACAAATGCATTGAAAAGAAACAAGAGAGACAAGCTCGCAAAAATCAGAAAAACTAAGTAATTCCAACTCCATCCCGTAAAATACTTAAGTTGAAAATACTTTGTAAAATAGTAGGTTAATAGGGTTATAAAGCATATCATACATACACACATGTATATATATACAATGAATAATCACATAATTAATTTCAATTAATCCAATTTTTTTTAAGGAGAGGAAAGAGAACGCCAGTAAGCCGGGGTCAATCTCCTGTAACCACTTACTTCAACATTGTAGGCCGGGGTCAATCCCCTATAACCACCTACGGATAACATAATGGCCATAATAACAGAGTCCCTAGTGTGCACACCCCTTCTACTTGGATCACAACAAGATAGAAGGAAGACAAGTAACAGAAAATCAGCATAGTAACCAGAGAACTTGTAGGTGGCCGCTGAACCTCCCATACAGGGCAACCTGTTCATCATTTCCCTCCGCTTTTTCACTTTAAGTGATTAGTAGCTTTTAATTCAAGTCATCACATAACACATGTACACATATGCGTCAATCTATTTAATTAAGAGTGAATACTTTTATTCCTTATCCAGAATTCAATTCATACATAGCTTAATCCGAAAGCCCATTCGTATTCATTATCATAACCGTCACTTGGTTACATTGATTAACTCATAATCATCCAATTGTCACATGTTCTTGATAATTTCCAACTTTCACTCATAACTTCAATATTAATAATAATGATAACAATAATAATAATCATAATGATAATAATAATGGAATTAATAATAATTTTAATAACGATAATAGCAATAATAATAAGAATAATGATGGTAACAATAATAACATTATTTAAACAATAGTGATAATAATAATAACATAAAGTCACTATTAGTACCGTTAATGACGTTAATAACGTTAAAGTTGTCATATCGTCCATTATACAAGTTACTTCATTTGTCATACTCATTCCTCGTGCATAATCCATAATTATAACAATTATAAACCATAATCATATTCCATATTCTAATTCACATAGTCACATAATTAATTCGTTTTATCCTAATGGATCTATGTTTAGATGGACATCGGAGATTACCTCGTGACGCGTGTCCAAAAGTTAAGTTCACGAACGGATTAACACTCTTGATATTCCTCGTCTACGCAATCGGAGTCTACAATTGACATTAACGATATCTAAGTTAGTTACCTAAATAACCCCTTTTTATATAAGATAAACAATTTAAATAATTCAAATAACTTAAAGAATTCTTAATGGTTTAAGAGAGTTTATAAATCAAAGTTTATGGTTTCAAATTATTTATGAAATCATTTTAAGTACTCAAAGATTACTTCAACTTAATTTTCATTAACTTAAACAATTATTTTAAACATAAAAACTAACTTTATTATACGTCTTACATTGTCTTAGAAAATTTAAGAAATATTTTCAAGTTATAAACGACTAAGTTACTTAATCTAAGATATACCAACTTAATAAAGCAAGCTAGTTTAGGAAAGTCATTTGTTTTGCTTTAAAAATAATAAAACTTAATAAAACTAATAAAAGGGGAAAGGAGGGATTTTACTAATTCAAACAAAGAATCAGTTTCACACAAAAATTCGAGAAAAGAAAGAAAAAAAAAACGAAGGAGGAAGGAAGAACAAGGGAGGCGACTCAGGGGGAAGAAGAGAAGGAGGCTGGTGGTTGGTGGCGCTCAGCAAGCCCAGGCCGGAATGATGGTGGTTCGAGTGGTGGCTGGGCGCGGGTGCAATCAAGGGCAGCAGAGGCGCTGCGAAGGGGAGGAGATTACGAAGGAGGGAGTGACTGGTTGTGGTGCTGCGGCGAAGTCAGGCGGGGGTCAGGTGGATTCAAATTTTTTTTTTAATTTTTTTTTCATCCAAAACGAAAATCAGAAATTAAGGGAGAAGATAAAGATTGAAGCAAACCTTATAAGTTTAATTTGTTTGCTTGACCAATTGGGTGAATGTAATTCAGTATTTATAGAGGGTTTTGGTCAGAATTTTGAGCTTTGGGGTCAAGCTCCATTAATGGTGGGTATGGTGAGGTATGGTGTTTGAGATTTACTTTTGACTAATGTTACTACAAAAATCCGGGATTTGTGGATTGAGTTTCAAACTCTACTGACAAGAGCTGCTGAATTTGTTGAAAAAAAATCGCACCTTTGGCTCTGTTCATCTAGTATGTGAGGAGGGATGAAGATGGTGATGATGATCACGCTTCTTTTTTTTTTTCCTTTTTCTTTTTGGCTAAAATGACACATGGCTATGGACTTGATATATTCTATGGTTTGGGCTTTATATGGATTTGCTAATGTGGATGGACAATTGTTTGGAGAAGAATGCCACAACTAAGTAAGGATTTCAATTACCATATTAAAATATTTAGAAATAATGAAAATGAATAATTAATTTATTTAAATAAAATACATTTCATTCAAATTATTTAAATAAACTCATGAAATCATTATTAAAATTGAATTATTGGAAAAATAAATTTAAGTGAAAATAATATTAAAGCGTAATAATTAATAAAATAAATTTAAGTGAAAATAATATTAAAGCGTAATAAATAATAAAATAAATTTCGAAATTTCGGGGTATTACACTCACATTTGTTCCTCCATTAGGCATTCCTAATGTTGTAATCTCTCGACCAGTCATGAACAGAATTGAGTGCACCTCACTTGTAGGTTTTAGAAATGAATTTTGAAATGAGAAATGGAAATGAGGGATGGAGAAATGGGAAATGGGAGATGAGGAATAAATAATGGAAATGGAAATGGAGATGGGGAATGAAAATGGGAAATGCATTTGAAATAGAGGATTAGAAATAATTATAGGTTTTGGACTAGTATGGGGATTGACCATGATGCTGACATGGGCCTAACTATATGCTTATGCAGATTTGGACTGGACTGGACTATGCAAGCAGAATGGACTAGACTTTGAACTTACAGGAGAGCAAGCAGGCTAGGGCTAAGGGTATGAATTGATCTTTTATAGTCCGAAAACTTGACTAAGGCTTGCATGGAGATGCAAACTAAACCTAGGATTGGGTTGTTATAGTCCGAAGACTTGACTAGGGTTCACATAGAGATGCAAATTAGACCTAGGAAATGAATTGATCTTTTATATTCCGAAAACTTGACTAGGCTTTACATAGAGATGCGAACTAGACATAGGGTTGAACTTTTATAGTCCAAATACTTAACGAGGGTAAACATAGAAATGCAAACTCGACCTAAGGAATGACCTTTTATAGTCCTAAGACATAACTAGGGTTTACATAGATATGCAAACTAGACCTAGGGAATGAACTTTTATAGTCTGAAGACTTAACTAGGGTTTACATAGAGATGCAAACTAGACCTAGGGAATGAACTTTTATTGTCCTAAGACTTAACTAGGGTTTACATAGAGATGCAAACTAGACCTAGGGAATGAACTTCTAAAACTTAACTAGGGTTTACATAGAGATGCAAACTATATACCTAGGGAAAGAACTTTGATAGTCCGAAGACTTAACTAGGGTTTACATAGAGATGCAAACTAGACCTAGGGAATGAACTTTTATAGTCTTAAGACTTAACTAGGGTTTACATAGAGATGTAAACTAGACCTAGGGAATAAATTAGGCCTAAATGGACCTAAGATTTTAATTGGATTAGAATTAGACTAAGATTGGAATGGACTAGGAATAATAGACTTGGACTAGGCTTGACAGAGCACATAAAGATGCAAATGGGCTTAGATTTTAACATGAACTAGACTTATATGGGCCTAAGATCGACTCTAATGCTAGTGAATGTATGGAATCAAATTTTGACGGGCCTAGAATGAATCCAAAATGGACTCTAATGCATATGGGCCTAAAAATGAATGCAAACGGATTAGGTTGGGTTGATTGGATTGTATTGAATGAAGGTGTTTAGACTGGGTATACAATTTCCGAAATCCGTTTTTGAAAGGAACCCTTTGTTTTTCATCTTTTGTTAGGAAAAGATGATAGATTAATTTCGAAAATATTTTTGTAAATGTCTTGTATGATGATGATTAGTAAATGCTTCTTGAAAAAGGTAGAATAGACATGGGTGTAGGATTGATTCTGAAAGATGTAAGTTTTGAAATTTGGTTGAATATGATTGGGTAAAATTGATAGGGAAGATTAGTTGGGTAGCAGAGAGAAGGTTAACTCTACCATGACCACTTTTCTAGATGCACCTTTTTTTTAGGACAGAAACCACAAACCCCCTGGGGTGGCATCACGCATAGAACATGCGCTAATGAGGCAAGGTATATTGTCCTTATGGTGGCTTAAACAATAGCCATGCATATGCAAAACTGTAATGTCATTCTAAAGCATAAAAAGATTATGAATTGTATTTTTCGAGTTTCACCAACTCATTTAAACTTTTTTTTTAAAATCCTCCCCAGTAGATTTTCTTAATTGTAGGCGTGTTTTTATTTCGCCTATGCGGTGTGATTGCGTATTTGACTACACCATTGTTAAGGTTTTATTAAATACATTTTGAATTGCAAGAAGTCGCTAACAAGTATTTAAAGGAAGACTCATAAACCTAATTAGATATTGGGAAACCGTCGAGACAAATTAGGCACTTATCCAATGTAGAATTTCCCCGTCCTAACTCCATAGATTGTCAATGAACACGGTCATAATGAACCATATTATCCCATTGCTCGCCTCTACTAAATATCGATTCATGTCAATTTTTATGCAATAGAATAACCAAATAATATTTTCATGCACTTTAAAAATAATTTAATTTAGGTTGGTTTAGGAAACACATAAAAGACTATTTATTAGTGATATGTTATTATGCAATCAAAATTACAGGGAACCTAACAGGTTGTCCAAATTATCGGATTAATATTAGAACAGTTCTTTAGATCTTTGATTAGCAATAATAACATGTGGGTGATGAAAAGGCATGCAGGACAATCATAACAATGTATATAATAATAAATAAAAAGAGAGAAAGAGATTAGAATATACAAATTAAAGGAACGATTATTATATGGCTTATTAAAGATCTACATCATAAAAGAAATTATTAGTAACTTCAAAAAAGATAATGAATTTATTCAAAGACCCTCAGGATTATACCGTGGCTTATGTCTAAGATCACTAGTTGAAAAAACATCAAATGTACCGGTTAAAAACCCATCAAATGGTCCATATTTAATGCGTAGCAGACGCCATACGAGCATTTGAGCATTTTCAAATGCTCCGGTTGTTTAAAAAACCGGAGCATTTGCTAGTGCTTTTTTTTTAAATTTTTTTTTACAGCTTCAGTAAGCTGTACAACAATAATATACCAACCGAGTAAGAAGTTCTATCTATACTAGTCAGGTACTTAGTACCAGTAGCTTTTAGTATGGCAGCCCCTAAGACTACTTTTATAAAAATCAAAAGAACAGATAAGAAGGATAGAAAGTGAAATTTTATTAATCAAATAAAAAATTAATATGCCATGACACAAGTTTAAACAACTAGCTAATAACTGCAAAAAAAAATCTCATATGCCTTTACGACACCATAATTAGTATTCTAAAAAAAGTTCCATGAAAAACATGTAAAGAATTATAAATCTAAACCAATGAAAGATGTCACCCTTTTGCCTGATGGTGATTCGTCAATCATTGCAATAGCTTCTTCATCATCATTCTCACACGCTAAAAACATCATCACCATCAGATTGATTCAAAACTTGCTCCTCAGGACATCACATTCCTCCACTCATCATGTAGTTTGGCACTGTTAAGAACAGTTGTACAATAGCAGTTCAACACTCATCTATATTATAGAACACAATTTTAAATGATTACATAGGCATCAATCTAAACCTCCAAATCTCCAATTAAGGAGGCAAGTATGACTTCAATAGATAAACTAATACACTTGAACTGAACCATCGATAAATAAATCAAAACAAAGCAATTTCAAGCTTCTCCTAGATAATTTGGTAGACCGTCTTAGTTTCTGGAGAAGTACAAACTCTACGCCAAACCTTTACTACCCTTGTGACCTAGTCTATGTAGAAAATTGAGCATCCTATAGTAATAGATAAAGTTACTAACTTGCCTCGGGAATGGGTGAAGAAGCATTCAACTTCACATTAAGATTGGTTTGCCCCATCTGTGAAGCTGGATATGTATAACAAATGCATGAATTTGCTGCTAAAATAGAGATGTCTGTGTTAGTTGCATAGAGATAGGGAGAACAAAGCATTACACATCTTAACAGAAAAGAAAGTACACATGACAAGCTTTGGAGATAGAAGTTTACATAACATAAAGAAAATAGATACAACAAAAGAAAGTTACCCATGCTGCGAAAGGTACTAAAAGAGGACAATATCCTCTTAAAATTCTAATAAACCAAAAATAATAACATTGAAACATAGAATTAAGAAGGTTTACATAATTTATAAATCATTTCCAACTCATAGGAAGTCAATAGAAAAACTTTTAATTATTATAATTCAAGAAAATGTAAGAAAGGCAGAAGTTAGTGGGCCTCAAGTAAGGTAATTCCTCTATGTCCTGGATTTCAAGTTTTTATGCCCTTAAACAAAGAGAAAAGGAAGAACGGAAAACAAAAGCCTCAAAGTTCTTGTATATTGCACTATTCTTACAGTCAAAAATCAATGAAGAGAAGAAAATCGAACAGAGTGGTAGACTGAATCAACATTGGATCACAGGATAACGACTACCACTTCAAACCAAGCTGGACTCGGTAAGGGATAGCAGTAGTCCATATGTTCAGTATTTTTTGCCTTACACATCACAACAGTATTTCATACACAGCACAGCAGATGTGTAACTTCAACCTTAACCCTTCTTAATGCCTTCTTGTTCACACCATAAGTAAAAAAAATTTAAAAGAGAATAAGAAACTCAGTTATAAGCAAATGAGAAAAGGACAACTACACATCAAATTTTCCCACATGAAAAAATCATAAGCTAACTAGAATCAAGTGATGATATAAGTAGAGAATCGATACAAAAAAGGACATCATATGTCTAACGAGCTAAGCCAAAATCTTTAAGGAGAAATGGGTTTTCAATCGTGTTAATAGTTATGCTGCCAACGAGCTGCTGGTGCACCCATACTATGTAATTTTCACTTGAGCAAGAATGAGACGTGAAGGAAAAAGAGGACAGAGAAATAGGAAGTGGCCTATTATTATGGGAAATAAAATGGCATAATTAATTTTTATATAGGTAGTATTCAGATCATTGGGCATGTCTATAACGAGATGAAGATGCTATAACAGAAGATTACCTCCATAAGGAGACAAGATCATGTTAGGTTCATTCTGCGTCTTTCGCTTTAGCTTCAACATCAACAACAGATGTTGAAGCATTCTTTCCTGCAAATAGAAAAGAATTTGTCATCTATTCAGGGTAGACGGAAGTAATAACATGAGTACGTTCTCAGGGAGGATTGTTGGAGGCAGAGAAAATTAATAACATGAGTAGTTAAAGAAACTATAAACATTCCAGTAAGAACTACCTTGTAACACCCCGATAATTCTCTTTTTCCCGGAAATACCTTTATAATACAAAACTTAGAGAATTACCCAAGTATTATCGCCCGTGTGATAACGTAACGGCTTATTCAGAATTTTGCAGCGGAAAACAACAAACTAAACTTTATAAATATTAAATTAAGTACTTCAAAAACAAACCACTTTATGAAAGTCTATCAAACCAACTTATAATAACATTCTCCGACTAATGCAGAACAAAATAACAAACTAAATTTACACAAGCTCTCCATTCCCGCATTCCCAATGATGCTACATCTCGCGAACCCGTAAATGTCAATGCTCTAGAAATGCTGCTCACCAAAATTGGGTCATCACAGGATCAATAAGGCAAAGCCATGATCAACAATCACAAACAAAGCACGTAATCAGCAAAGCTGAGTACTACATAACAATACATAAACAATCCTAATCATGATACTAAGAAATAGTAAACAGAGATAAATAAGTAATACAACCATATAACATTCTGCAGATGACTTCTACTGAACTAAACTTTAATCAACTTTTATTATATTAAATGGAATAGTTATTGGACCGAGTTGTCTAACTAAAAACCAGCCTTCACCTAGGAAGACGAAATACGGGCGCGACTCCGTATTCCATAATGACCTACGATATCGAGGAACCTTTAAATAAAAAGAGGAATGGTGATCAATCCAATTCCCAGAAAAAGCCATGGCTCGCTCACCATGTACCCCAACTCCTGATTGTCCAACTTCAGACGTGCACCAGTCTAAAGCTTATTACTATCCAAGTTACACTTTACGTGATTTACAATTTATTACTTGTTATGACACACATACAAGCAACACAGAATATAATTCAACATTCACAACTAAACTTCTTTTATCTTAGGATTAAATAAGTGATCACACGACTTACAATCCAAGATTACTTTCTTTAATTCCAACCTTTCTTACTTTGTTGAACCTAGCCAACAATCAATCTTACCTTTCAAAGGCATAACTTGTCAACTTACCAAATAAGGCCCACAGTCCTCATAAAGTAGTGAAATACAAAAAGGGAACAACGATCAAACATGATCCAATACTAATAAATATATTAATTCCCCCATGTGAATTAATAAATAAGGTTCCCAATCCAATTAACATGCTTGCATCAATATTCCATACAAACATGATATTCCACTCATAATCAAATATTATAATTAACATGTTTGCACACAGGCATAAAACATGCACAATCCAACATAATGAATATCATACATGAACTCAACCAAGTTCCTATACATGATACTACATAATTCTCCTTCATAAATCATGATACTATCTCAATCATCACATAGGCATGTACGTACCTTGTGTAAACTAGTTGACTGGCCACTTTAGCCCCTTTAGAAATCTCCTACGGAATATTCTCCGCCTAGAATTCAAATATAACTAAAATCAATACTCTTAAATAAAAAGACAGCAACTTAAAAATATTTAAAACCCCCTTTAAACATATTCAAAAGTTGATTTTACTATCAAAACTTCCATTACTTTTAATTCCTAGCATAGTACTACCATACTAGTAATTAAAATTCTTAAAACTCCCTAAGTAAAATACTTTCTGAAATTCCAGCAACTTATAAAATCATAAAACCTTCTTTAAACCCACTTAAACATGCTTAGAATCATAAATTAAATCAATCTCATAGTATATAATATGCTACTATGGTTTTCTAATAATTAACACCCTAAAAATCCATGCTTTAATTATTAAAACTTAAATCTAACAATAATAAACAAATCTGAATTTTTATTCTTATAATATAATATATATATGAATCAAGATTATTCATTAAAACAGTAAATTAACATTTATAATCATGATTAACATTAAAATAAAGCATAAAAACATAGTCTTTAATGGAAAACTTGAGGAAAAGGAAAGAATTAAACCAACTCAAGATGAAAGGGAGGAGGCGCCAGCCAAGGAGGAGTCTTGGTGGCAGCAGCGACGGTCAACGGCGGCGGTGGTGACGTTTCTTAGCAAGGAAGAAAGCGTTACTTGAAGAAGAAGAAACAAAAGTTTGAGAGGAAGAAGAAAAGAAAATTACTTGGAAGAGGAGAGAGAGAGAATGCCGAAATTTTGAGAGAAGGAGTGAAGAAAAATAATTTGTGTAGGGTAAAATAATTGAGCTTAGGGTATTTATAGTTAGGGTTTCCTTTTGGACTTAGGAAAAAGGAATTTAAGTTTAAATAGGATTCGATGATAACTAGGATTGATGAATGAGGACTCCTAGTATCAATATAACTCCTCTTTCCTAATCTACTTAGAATTTGGGTTCCTCAAGTCCATTAGACTTCTTTTCTAAATCAAATTCATATTTCAAACCTTTTTCAAAGCATGATTAATTATAATATTTTCAACTTCCTTAAATCCTTAAAATAATTTCATTTGACTTTCAAAAATAGTCAACCTACTTAAATAGTAAAAATCATTTGAACTAAAATATAAATATATAAATGATAAAATATATTTATAAAATCCTTTAAAATTATGGGGGATTACATACCTACCCAATTATAATTTTAAAAAACAATCTCAAGTCTTCTCATTTAACATTGCATTTTAAAAACTTGCCACACCTGTCATCGGTGCTGCTTGCTGAGAAGTACTGTGCTGGAAACCAGCTTATATACTCAAGGATAATGGGAAAATAACAAGATAATCAGAAGGATATGTTGTATAAACTGGATCAAAGATCAACAATTACACACAACTAGGCTCACATTCGAGAGGTGAGGCTCTCCCACAAGATAAATATAACTAAATGAAAACTAAACAAGTAATTTCTGGATGCCTACTTATTTCTAAAACCAACTATTTATACTACTTCAGCTCCACTACCCAGGCCCAGTAATCATTAGAGAAAATCAGTAGAAGGTGGTAGTGGGGAACATTCTTTCTAACTGTCCTTCTCCTCTCTATTCTTGCCATCTGGATCCTCTGACGTGTGACCCTGATGTCATTTGTCTGGTACTGGTGCATTGCCTTTCTTGCCCCTCCTCTTGTATGTAATGAGGTGTCCAGTGTTATGCTGATGTGCTACATTACCCTGCCCCCAAAGAGCCACCTTGTCCTCAAGGTGGAAGCCAGGGAATCTGTCTGAAATGGCTGAAAAATCTTCCCATGTAGCTTCATATGTAGGCAGATGCTTCCACTTAATCAATACTTCCGTAGAGTTGGAGGCAGTGGGAGTGCTGGATCTGATTCCTAGCAACTCTTCAGGTTCAATCTCCATCACCAAGTCAGGTGATAGTTGGGGAGGGATGATGGGATTGGCTGAGTTGTTACCAATAGCTAGTTTCAACTGGGAGACATGGAACACAGGGTGTATCCTGCTCTCCATAGGCAGCTTTAATTTGTAGGCAACCTTGCCCACCTTCTGTAGGATCGGAAAGGGTTCATAGTACCTTGCTGACAACTTGTCATTAGCTCTTTTAGCTAGGGAACTCTGTCTGTAGGGCTGTAGCTTAAGGTACACCATATCATCCACTTCCAAGTTCACTTCCCTCCTCTTCCCATCTTCATACAACTTCATCTTGTGTTGTGATCTCAGTAAGTGGGCCTTTAATTCATCCAAAATTGCATTTCTCTCAATCATTTGTTCCTCCACAGTAGACACTGGTGTCTGACCCCTGTTATACTTAGTGAGTTGAGGGGGGTCTCTCCCATAGAGTGCCTTGAAGGGTGTGCAAGCAGTGGCAGAGTGCATGCTGGTATTATACCAGTACTCTGCCCAATGGAGCCATTTGCTCCAAGTCCTTGGCTTCCCATTGATGAAGCATCGGAGGTAGGACTCAAGGCATTTGTTAACTACCCCGGTCTGCCCATCTGATTGAGGATGATAAGCAGTGCTGAACTGAAGGGAGGTCCATTGTAGCTTGAAGATTTCCTTCCAAAATAAGCAAAGAAAAACCTTGTCTCTGTCTGACACTATGCTGAGAGGGGTTCCATGCAGTCGAATAATTTCCTTTGTGAAAATTTCAGCTACCACCGGGGATGTGAAGGGGTGTTTTAGACTGATGAAGTGAGCGTACTTGGTGAGTCTGTCAACTACAACCAGTACTGTGTCTTTCCCATGTGAGGAGGGCAACCCTTCCACAAAATCAAGGCTGATTTTTTCCCAAACCTGGATGGGTATGGCCGTATGGGTAATGGTCGGAGTAATCCTCCTGGGCTCAAAGATGAGTGTTTGTTTTGTTGACACATGCTGCAATCTTGCACGTAGCTCCAAATTTCCCTCCTCATACCTGGCCAAAACCACTATGTGGCAAGTCTTTGATAGGTTTTCAAATCCCCAGAGTGTCCCCCAGTCGGGCTGTCATGATATTCCCTTAACAACAAGGCAATGAGTGGTGATTTCCGGGGTAAGACCAACCTGCCTTTGTACAATAATTGGCCCTGGTGCACAGTATACCCCTTGGGGGCAGGTTTCCCTTCCAGAATATCCTGAGTCACATGCTTCACGAAGGCATCTTGCTTAATTTGGGGCAGCCATTGATCCCATGCAAACTTGCACGTAGTGCTCATAGTGTTGCACTCAACATCATTGTTCTTTTGCCTTGAAAGAGCATCGGCCACCGTATTGGTGACACCCGACCTGTAGCTAATATCAAATGTGAACCCCATTAGTTTACTCACCCAACGTTGGTATTCCGGCCCGATCTCCCGTTGCTCCATCAAAAACTTGAGGCTTTGTTAATCCGTCTTAGTAACGAATCTCCTCCCTAAGAGATAATGCCTCCACTTAAGCACCGCCATCACAATAGCCATAAGCTCTTTTTCATAGATTGACTTAAGCTTTGCCCTTGGACCTAAAGTTTGGCTAAAGTAAGCAATTGGGTGGTTCTCTTGGGATAGAACAACCCCAAGACCATAGCTGCAAGCATTGGTTTCCACAGTGAAAACCTTTGAAAAAAGGGGAGGGCTAGAATAGGAATGGTAGTCATAGCACGCTTGAGATTATTAAAGGCAAGGGTAGCTTCTTGGGTCCAATTGAAGTTGTCTTTTTTGATAAGTTGGGTGAGAGGATGGGCTATTTTGGCATATCCTGCCACGAATTTCCAGTAGTAGCCCGTGAGGCCAAGGAACCCCCGTAGCTCTTTGATGTTATGTGGAAGACGCCAAGATGTCATAGCCCTGATTTTCTCCTGGTCAACTGCTACCCCAGCAGCGGTTATAATGTGACAAAGATAGGAAATTTCAGATTTGCCAAAATCACATTTTTAGAGGTTAGCTAAGAGTTGGTGGTGACTCAATGTTTGGAGGACGGTGTTTAGGTGGTGTTTGTGGGTTTCTTGGGTGGGGCTATAAACAAGAATGTTGTCAAAGAAAACCAATACGAACTTGCGTAGGTATGGTTTGAACACATCGTTCATTAATGACTGAAAAGTGGACTGGGCATTGGTGAGGCCAAAGGGCATCACCATGAATTCATAGTGACCTTGGTGAGTTCGGAATGCGATTTTGTGTTCATCTCCCTCTTTCATTCTTATTTAATGGTACCTCGATTTCAAATCAAGCTTTGTAAACACCGTTGCTCCCTTGAGCTCTTCGAGTAACTCATCAATAATGGGGATTGGGTATTTGTGGGGAACGGTGGATTTGTTCAAGGCTCTGTAGTCGACACAAAATCGCCAACTCCCATCTTTCTTTTTCACCAAAAGTACGGGGCTAGAAAAGGGTCTGCTCGAGGGTCAAATGAGACCAGCTTTTAACATGTCTTCAATAAGACTCTCAATCTCATTTTTTTTGGATTTGTGGGTACCTGTAGGGACGAACGCTCACTGGGTCACATCCCTCCTTCAATATGATAGCATGCTCGTGCCCCCGATAAGGTGGCAGCTCACCCAATGCAGCAAAAACCCCCCGTTATCCTTCACTACCTGCCTCAAAAACAAGGGAATTTCAGGCTGCCTTGTTTTTTCTGTCCCCTCCATTTTGTTCAGTTCCACCAAGTATCCTCCACCTTCCTTAGCTAAGGTTTTTACCATGTTTCTCAGTGAAATAAGGGTTCTACCCAGATAGGGATCCCCTTTTAAAGTTATCACCTCATCTCCCACATTAAATTTCAGAGTTTGAGTTTTCCAATTGTTGGTCATGGTCCCCAGTTTCTCCAACCATTGAATACCCAAAATTAAATCAGAATTTCCCAGCTTAAGGGGTAGGTAATCCTCTATTATTTCTATCCCCTGTAATTGTAATAGCACAGATTTGCACTCACCTTCGCCGTGGATGGCTTCGCCAGTCCCCAGAGTGACACCAAATCCCTTGGTGGAAGTAATGGGAATGTTCAGCTTCTGTATAGTGGCCTTTGATAGGAAGTTGTGGGTGGCCCTTGGGTCCACCATAACCACCACTAGGGGTGTTAATAAGCCAGGGTGGCTCGCAAACTGTTCGAGTTCGGCTCGGTCAAAGTTCGGTCAAAGCTCGGCTCGAGCGGGCTCGATTCGAGTTCGAGATCGGCTCGAGACCCTAACGAGCCGAGCCTGAGCTACCTTAAGTTCGGCTCGAAAGCTCGCGAACAGGCTCGATAATTTTTGAATTACTAAAAATATTTTATTAATATTTAATATAAGATAAAAAAAATTATTAATAACTATGGTTAAAAGCAACCATGTTAGTAATCATAATATTTTTAAATATTGAGTTGTTGTTTAAAATTTGAAAGATAAATGTTGTTAGTTGTTAGTAACAAAACATAATCAAAATTCGTGCAGTATATTAGTGCTTTAAATCACATGAAACTTCTACAGTTCTACAAATGTTAAGAAAAATATTAAAAAGGAACAAAGCAAAACTACCTAGTACCGTTGACTCAAAACGTTTTTTGCTAATATAATCTTCTTCTTCAATAACCTGATTTTAGTACCTATACCCTTGACTCTTCAAACCTTCTGCATAAATGGGAGCTACATGGACCAGAGAGTGGAGCTCCTCCTTGGCATCCTCTCACCATCATCATTTCTTTTACTCCCTATGCAAACACGGATCCTCTGCTCTAAATTTGTTGGTAAAGCTTGGCGTCTCCTCAAATGTCAGTTGACTCAGTTCCCATTGCCTTCCATTCGCCTGATTTTTCTTAATAACTTTGGGGTGCCTTCTTCTCAAATTTTAAAGGTCCATCCATGAAGATGTTTTTGAAGGTTGATAGTGTATTCACGAGTAACAAACCTCTTCTTTTTTACCCTTTGTTTGCTCCACCATTTTGTTGTTTTCTTATTCTTCCTCGAAAAAATCTACCTTTTTGTATTCATCAAAAATAATTTCAGTCCATTAATTTCGAATTTGTCATTAGATATGCAGAAAAAAAAGGGGAAGATTTCAAAGAGAGAGAGAAAAAGACCTTGGCAACTGGCAAGTTGGTAGCGGTAGTGCAAGGTCATATCATATGGAGATGAGCAGAGGGTGGGGAAGAAACAAAGAGAAATGTTTTACAACTTGGGCGTCCCACGTCGCTGGTATAACATGAGAGTGTGAGTTAAAAACTCTATAAAAGAAATCTTTAACACCGTAGATCTCATCAGCTGGCTTGCTTATTGCTTGGCCTTGAAAATTAAAAAGCTTGGATATTGGGCCTTTGAACTCTAAACGTTTGGGCCTCCATCTAACCTTGGCGTTGAAGTTGGATTTTGAGCTTTTCGAGCCTGACGAGCTCGAGCCGAGCTGTAGTTTTGGGACTCGAGCTCGAGCCGAGCCTAATATTTTAAGCTCGACGAGCTTCGAGCTCGAGCCGAGCCCAATTAAAATATTTTCGAGCCGAGCCGAGCCTAGTGAAGTTCGGTCTCGGTTCGGCTCGTTAACACCCCTAACCACCACTGCTTGCCCTTGAATCTGCCCTCTCATCTTCATGGTTTTGGGTGTGTTGATCCCCAGTACGGAATTTAATGACATTTCGGGTTGGATTTCGGTGGTGTTGTCTTCCTTTGGCTCCTCCACCTCGGTGTCACCCAGAACTGCCTCCACCTCATCTTCTTCCTCCTCGGCGCTGACCAAAACATTGAGCTCACGCCGGCGACACCGATGTCCCACATTCCACTTCTCGTCGCAACGGAAACACAAGCCTTTTTCTCGCTTTTGCTGCATTTCTCGTTCACTCAGCCTCCTAATTTTGCCACCACCCCGCGTGGCATTTGTGGTCGTGAAGTTTCTGGAGGAAAAAGGCTGGGATGTTGCAGTGGATCTGGGAAGAATATTGGATCCACTTTGGGATGGGCTGTAACTTGTGGTGCTGGAGTTGTAATTTGTGGTACTGGGTTTTGGGTAAGTGTATTGAGTTGAGTTGTAGCCTTGATTGCGAGTTTGGGCTGGGGTTGCTTTTTGTGGGCCGGCCCATTTTAACTTGTCTTCAGCCTTGATGGCCATGTCCATTGCCATATCCAAGGTTGATGGGGTAAGTAGTCTAACCTTAGCCCTGATGTCTCCATTCAACTTATTAATGAACTGGCCCTTGGCCACCTCTTCGGGTATCCCCTCCAACGGTGCCAATAGTTCAATAAACCGTCGTCTATAATCCACCACACTCCCCTCTTGCTCATGTGCGAGTCATTGCTCGTGTAAGCTTCCCGCCGCCTCCGGTCGAAATTGCCTAAGTACTAAACTCTTAAGCTCCTCCCATCTTATAATCTCTCTCCTCCCGTTCTCCCACTGAAACCACAGCAAGGCGTCGCCCTCTAAGGACACGACCGCCGCTTCAACTTTCTCCGCTTCCTCAAGTCTGTAGAAACGGAAATACCTCTCCGCTCTCAATATCCACCCATCAGGGTTGATTCCGTCGAAGAGGGGTAGGTCAAGTTTTTAAAACCTCCAATTGCCGAGGGTGGCTGCAGGGGTATTTGGGGTATATGGGGGTGGCGGATGGAACGCTTCGTCATAATGTTCTAGTCCGAAGGGTGGGTTAAAAGGGGGGTTAAAGGGTGGGTTCAAAATTTGTGGTTTGAAAGGGTGGTTGATTGGGTGGTTGGGTAGGTGGGTTATTTGGTTGTAGGTGAAAAGTGGGTTGATTTGGAGGATTGAAAAGGGGGGTTAGGGTGAATCGATGGCTGGAAGGGATGAGGCTGTCGGATGCTAGGGGTGGCCGAGGAGTCATGGGTCGGAGTTCTTGTGTTTGCGAGAGTTTCCCTCATCTCAGCCATAAATTTTCGCTGCTCTTCCCGCATCTGATTCATCGCCAAGTCATGGTTTTCTCTATCTCGGTCCACTCTCCCTTCCAAGCGCTGACTCATCTAAGCCATTTCCCCTGATAGCTTCTCCCCCATGGTCTGTTGGTTCATCAACACCTCGTTCAAGGCGGCGTGTAGCCCAGCGAAGTCCTGTTCTAGCTGTTCCACTCTTTGCAGCTGCGTAGGGGCCATGGATAACGTCCTTGCTCTGATACCAACTGCTGGAAACCAGCTTAAATACTCAAGGATAATGGGAAAATAACAAGAAAAACAGAAGGATATATTGTATAAATTGGATCAAAGATCAACAATTACACACAACTAGGCTCACATTAGAGAGGTGAGGCTCTCCTACAAGCTAAATATAACTAAATGAAAACTAAACAAGTAATTTCTGGATGCCTACTTATTTCTCCAACCTACTATTTATACTACTTCAGCTCCACTGCCCAGGCCCAGTAATCATTAGAGAAAATCAGTACAAGGTGGTAGTGGGGAACATTCTCTCTAACTGTCCTTCTCCTCTCTATTCTTGCCATCTGGATCCTCTGACGTGTGACACTGATGTCATTTGTCTGGTGCTGGTGCATTGCCTTTCTTGCCCCTCCTCTTGTATGTAATGAGGTGTCCAGTGTTATGCTGATGTGCTGCATACTGCTGTAGGGTGGTGCCGCCATCACCGAGCTGGAGTGGTTTTGCTGCTGACCTAGACTATATTATTTGAATGAAAGCTAAAGAAAAATTGTTAGTACAAATGTTAACCACTTTGCCCCAACACGCGAAAGTGGTGATTAAGCCTCCTAAGTTTGATCAAATGTGATATTAGACCCCTTAAGTTTCAATTGTGGTGATTAACCCCCACAACTTTACCCAAATGTGAGATTACACACTTATTATAATATTCAACCATTTTCTCATTAGTAAATAATTTTTTTAACACTAAGATATTAGATTATACGTATTTTTATACAACTTATTCTTCCTGGCAAGGCTATGAAGAAGATGAGAATAATTGCATAGTGATAGGGCCTAATCTGGCAAGGCTATGAGGAATAAGAGATGCACGTTCAGTGAAGAAATTGTTTTTTTTTTTTTGTTTATGTATGTTTGTACTTAATATGTATAATTTATGTATTTAAGATATTTTATATCATCATAGATTATTTTTGAATTTTTTCTCAGGTATTTTTCCTACAAAAAAAAAAAAACTGTATAGATAAAATGGTTATATATACTAATAAGTGTGTAATCTCACATTTGGGTAAAGTTGTGGGGGTTAATCACCACAAGTGAAACTTGAGGGGCCTAATCTCACTTTTGAGCAAACCTAAGGGGCCTAATCATCACTTTTCAAATAACATCATTATAACACACAAATTAAACCAGGAAAAAAAGAGCGCAAAAAAAAAAAGAATGATCCAGGAAAAGTATACTGAAAAGCTTGACCTTGAGACTGAGTACATAATTATGTTTCTGAGTTTGGCATAATAAAACAACAGCTGCAACAAGTTCCTCATCCCCCACACCACCATAAATATTTTGCATCAGCTGAAGACAATGATTGTAGAAGATAATTTAATATTCTAGACAACACCTCAGGACCTCTAGCACGGCTTATTTCTTCAGCTGTGGCCAAAGATAAATTAATGTAATTCCGTGGTGCAGGCTCCAAACAATCATTCTTCACACAGGTAAGTGTTAACTTTTAAAGGAAGCAATGACATCGACCCACCGTAAGCTAATGCCCATAATGCATCTAATGGGCGACGAAAATTCTAATTGCAAACCCTCAAACGATGATTCTTTTTCTTCTTCTTGAACCTCCTCCTTCAAATTCCGAGTTTCTCTATTGTCACCGACGAAGCATGGTAGATTTACAGTTTACGGTTATGGTTTATAACATCAGTAAAACTTTGGACATACTGATAATCATTATCAACATACCCCTTGTTCTCTGTGTAAAAAAGATGTGAAAAAAGTATAAGAAATAAAACTTAGAAGGTGACAAATAAACACCTTTTAGCTCCATATCTCTTGATTCATTGTCCTATTGTGCTTTCCTATACATATCTTTTTAGCATTATTATTCTAGCATATAGAAGCGAAGTTAGAATTACTATTGAAAGTCAACATAGAAAACACACCTTTAATAACTTTTGTCAGCTGCTACTCCTATCACAAGTCTCTCAATCTTG
The DNA here is from genome assembly GCA_947646795.1 of Beta lomatogona. Taxonomy (NCBI): domain Eukaryota; kingdom Viridiplantae; phylum Streptophyta; class Magnoliopsida; order Caryophyllales; family Amaranthaceae; genus Beta; species Beta lomatogona. The sequence goes on from CANSNZ010000969.1 coordinate 88,409, forward strand.
TGTTGGTATAGGATCCAAAAGTCCAACTTCATCAGTTCCTAACCACAGGAGTAAATGACATAAAAAACAAATTCTTTTAATTAGCGTAAAATCAAAATAGCAAAAACCTGCAAGTTTCATATTTTTCATCAGTTACCTGGCACAGAAAAGAAATAACCTGAGCTTTACAACAAATTTAAATACATTTGTCCAAAATCTTGCACATATCTTTCCTATATTATTCTTGGTGTTTCTTTACTTCAAATAGTATTCTCATAGTCAGCTAACAAGAATTTTCCTACCCACTATTGTGACAATCAAAACAAAGAGCAATAATAACAATCCAAAAATAAAAGCTTTTATATATGATTAAGATGAACTATTAGTGCAGAGAAACCAAAACCCAAAAGAAGATAACAGGCTAACAAATAACCCAGAAGGAAGAAAAAAATGACCAAAGACAAACCAGGAGTTGATTCAAAATTAAAAGAAGTTTTGTAAGACTCAATTAGAAACATTTCAAACGAGAAGTTCTCTCCATCTAATTTAACAAAAACTATCTGACCCTCAACAAAATCACTTCAAGCCTCATTGATCAACTATACACAGAGTTGTAAACTCATAGCTTCAGAAATTTGCTCTCAAAAGGTAAACTTAGCCCCATTAAATAATAGTATCACCATCTTTATGAGCATCAATAATGCATTCAGGCAATACATACTATTTGAGTGTTAACCTTTAGAGGTCAGATGCTCTACCACCAGCAATGTACAACAATAAAGGATAAATTTCACAATGGAAGGCTAGAAGCTCCCAAATGAGCGTCTGAGCATAGTATAAAACATGCATCAATAAGCTTCTCCATTTTAAGATTAAAACAAATTACCTCAACTAAATACAATGTACAGCAGAGCTTGGATTCAGAAAAGCAGCTTACTCCTCTATACCTGAAATTAAACATCGATCTGAAGAACAACAATGAAAACAAACCTGGCCAATTCGCGCACTAGTGACCAAATCACAACCATCAATAACAATATCAAAGGACATAACTTTAATTGGAAACAAAGCCTGAATCCCTTTCGAACTCAAAGTATCTTTCAACGGCTTTGAAAAACGAAAATTCGAAAGTGAATTAGGGTTCTGAAGAACAACAATGAAAACAAACCTGGCCAATTCGCGCACTAGTGACCAAATCACAACCATCAATAACAATATCAAAGGACATAACTTTAATTGGAAACAAAGCCTGAATCCCTTTCGAACTCAAAGTATCTTTCAACGGCTTTGAAAAACGAAAATTCGAAAGTGAATTAGGGTTTTCCGCTTCATCTTCTTCCTCCGCCTCATCCATTAATTTAGGCTTCAAATCAACAACAGCTTCAACTAATTCAGAGTCTCTTGTTCTCGAATCTAGGGTTTCATGCTTCGATTGGTCAATGTTTTCCTCTCTCTTCGATTGGTCAATTAGATTAAACCCTATACCTAATTCGAGTAATTCAAAGAAAACCTAGAAATTAGGAGAAAATCAAACCTGAAGGAGTTTGGTAGGTTGATTGAAGAAACAAGAGGTCAATGCCTTGTGATGCAACCAATTGAACTTAGGCTGACTTGAGCTAGGTTGTTGAAACCAATTGAGAGAGCGAAGGACACCGAGGGAGCGAAGGACTTGAAGTCGACGGCGGAGCCCTAATATGTCGACCAAACAGAAGTCGACTTGAGCCCTAATATGTCGACCAAACAGAAGGACTTGAGCCCTAATATGTCGACCGAACAGATTCGGCAGACGACGGAGGAAGGCAGAGTGGGCGAGGGAGGGACGATGGAGGACAGCTGAGTGAGAGAGCGGGCGACTTAGGAGAGGGAAAATTGATAAGAGAGGGAGGGACTGAACTATAGGGTGGAGTAATATTTGATTGAATTAGCAGGGGGAAATTTCACCAAAAAATGAAACTCGCGCTTAACAATCCAAGTGCTCCGTCGATTAACCGGAGCATTTATTCACAAATGCTCGTGTTGATTAATGCTCCGGTTGACTAATCAACACAAGCATTTGTGAATTTTTTTTAATAAAATTATCACAAATGCTCGGGTTGATTAGTCGACCAAAGCATTTGATAAGTAGCAAAAGCTGTTTTTTCCACTAGTGGATATTGACAACCTTCGGGACGAGCAATCGTGAAACCTGAAAATATGAATGTGTATGTATGTATGAAAGTATGTGTTTTCTTTGTATGTGTTTTTTTGAAGATATGAAAGTTGTTAGAGAGGATTCGTAAGTATATTCGTAGAGTTTGAAGTGTAAAGTCGTATGAAAATTATATGAGAAAACCGTTCGTCTAATTCGGAAAATCACACCTATTTATGGGAAAACAAAAAATGAGCGTCACGCAGAGAGTGCGCCAGGTGCACGTCTCCATGAGAAGCATAATTACACGTGTCAGGCGCACTAACGCAACATGCCCAATCAGTTGTGTACACGTAGCACACGCTTTAAAAAGATAGAAATGCCAGCAGATGCACAGAGGAGTGCGCCAGGCGCAGGGCCACGTGTCATACGCACATTGGTGCACCTAACACAGCTTGGCCAGTGCACTTGGCGCACATTGGCGCGCTAGGCGCACGTTGGTGCGCCTTACTTTTGACGGCTTTTTTTATAAAACGCGTTTTAACGATTTTATTTTATCTTTTAACTCGGGAAATTTTATTTTACGGGATAAAATCCTATTTTAATTATAAAAATATCTTTGAAAATATTTATTTTATTTAAATAAAATAATTATTTGTTATTAAACAATTAATTGGGTATTTCCAAAGAACTAGGCTTAGAATATTATTTATAGGCTCAAAATATTATTTATAGGCTCAAAATACAATTAATTATCATGGATAATTGACAAATTTTAACACTTTTAAAATAGTTTTGGCTCTTCGGACTGCCCTGCCCTTGAGTCAGACCAATTAAGACCGCGGTATGTTTCATCATTGGGCCCTTAAATGGGGAGACACGATTATGTGTCTACACCATGTGTAAGACGCACTCCAGTTCTCAAGTGTGGAACAAGATAACAATGGTATGGTTGGGTAAGTTTGCTTATGACTTAGATTCAACACTATCACCCGGGAAGCTTTCGGACGGACAAAGCATAAACCCCCCGGGAGTGACCTCAAGCATATAGCATGCGCTAATGAGGCAGGAATGATTGCCCTTTTAATGGCTTAAATCAATAGCCATGCATAAGCAAAACGGTAATGTTATTTAAAAGCATAAAACAAGTAAAAAAATTTAAAATCCTTCCCAGAAGAATCGCCAAATTGTAGGCGTGTTTTTATTCGCCTATGCAGAATGAGAGCGTATTTGACTACCTCGTCGTAAAGGTTCTGTATTAAAAATATTTTGAAATAGAGAGAAGTCACCAACAAGTCTCTAAAGGAAGACTCATAAACCTAATTGGATATTGGGAAATCGTAGGGACAACTTAAGGACTTATCCAATGTAGATTTCCCCGTCATGACTCCATTAATGGTCAATGAACCATAAATTGAATTCTGGGGTGAGGGTACGAATAAGATCAGGAATCAAATTCGTCCATTGATGACCTCTACTTAATATCGATTCATGTCAAGTTTTATGCAAATAAACAACCACATAATATATTAATGCAATCTATAACTAATCCATGTCGGTTCATTAAATAAACAAAAGACTAATCTTTGGTGACATGTTACTAAATAAACAAAAAGCCCACAACTGCTCTGTATTTGACCCGTAGCAGACGTCATACGAGCATTTGAGTATTTTACAAATGTTCCTGTTGTAAACCGGAGCATTTATTTTTTTAAATGCTCCGGTTTTTTGAAAAACCTGAGCATTTGTGCTTTTTTACGAATAAAAAATGCTCAAATGCTCCGATTATTAAGGAAAAACCGAAGCATTTGTTACCACAAGTGCTCCAGTTATTAAGGAAAAACCGGAGCATTTATTACCACAAGTGCTCCGGTTTTCCTACACAACAGGAGCATTTGAGATTTTTTTATATAAAAAAAATTTCAGACGTGCTACCCCTGGTGGCCAGGGGCATGAGTAACAGGTCTTCAAGCCTAGAAACTAAAGAGTACCCACTACACAACCTTGAAACACATATACTTAAATACAACCATGTCCAATTCCACGAAGTGAATATTTTTACTTAGTTGATACAACAAGATGCAGCTTTTAATAAGAAAAAACGCGAACTAGATAATACTTAAGCCATTCCCCAATCCACAAAGTTAATATTTGAAACTAAGGAGTATCTAGATTCAAAGTTCTCATTTTCTAATTCCATAATACAAAACCCAAATCCAAACAAATTAAGAACTAACTAGGTAACAAGGGTATGCATCACTTTTATATGTTATGAAGTAGCAACAGTTCTGTTTTCATAACACATATATAATGACAAGAACCTTTCCACATTAAAATAAATATGGCAACATTGATCTAGGTTTTGTTGGCATGAGTGTTAGTTTTTTTTTTTTTTGACGGGGAGAGTGTTAGTTAATGTGTTTTGAAAACATCTAATATGACAACTCAAACCTCATAAAAGTCTTTAATAATACTCCCTCCGTCCCATAATATAACGCTCACATTCCTTTTTGGGCGTCCCAAAATGTTGTGCCTATTTTCTTTTTTATCAATTTATTTGGACTAAATTATCCTTCATTTCTACATAAAGTTTTCAAAATACCCCTACAAATCTTTTAAAATATGTGTCCTTATTTATTGTTTTACACCATTCCAATGAACATTTATTGCTTTTTTATTTTAATTTAAAGGAAAAAGAAAGTAAAGAGTTAGTTCCAAGACAAAGGTACCAAGAAAGTACTTACTCCTTCCATTTTCTTTAATTCTCGTGAAAAATGAGAAGGGAGTAGTTGATATGCCAAAACTGAAGCTTGTTTCGATACTCAAAACACGCTCGTACAAGGAGAAATTACAAACTACAGTCAGTGCAGAACTGACCTTCGTCAAGCTAAATTCAGGCTAAAGTAATTACCTTAATCAGTAATCCTACAAAAGCAAAGCGACGTACCGAGTCCTAATCACCACAAACACGACAATCAACAACCTAAACCACACCCAACCAAAAAAAAGCAAGGAAAGAAGTTCAACAGAACATTATGGGAGCATTTACAATACACATATTTCCCACGGTCTAAACTCAAAGGTTAAACATACAAGGAAAGAAAAAAGAAAGATAATTCCTAAATTAAGAATTTAGAACTTCTAAAAATAATTCAAAAACAAACGCAATATTTTTTTATCTGAAATACGAGGAATTAACCTTCGATGAACCGAAGAACCACACTAGATTTCAGAACGAATCGAAGCATAATACGAAATTAAGAAAATCAAACAAAATCGAATAAAAGGAATCACTCTATAGTCAATTAAGAGTAAAACCTTAAAGATTGCTGCTGCACTACAGCAAGAACTTTGGCAGCACCATCAAAGAAGCAGCATCAATCATTGAAGCTTAGCGACGACAGCACCGCCCTGCAACAGCAATGTGCAGCACCAAAAACCACGCGTCAGAGAGAAGAAGAGCAGTGGCAGCAAATGAGTAAGGCCACCAAACCAGAGGAGAGAAAAACTAGAGCATGCAACAACAAAGGCAGTAACCACAATACCAGTGAAGATAATAAAGAATTGAGCTTTAGCACCACCAACTGGGTATTATTAACGAACAGGGGAAGATTTGTGGGTTTGAAGAGTCAAAAATTAAGGGTTTTAGTTCTATCATTTGTAACATAACTCAGATAAATAAATAAACAATTGAGCTTTAGCATTCATCATAGTCTAACTAGTCAATGAACAGAACAAATAGACTACTAACTTGAGTATACTTTCTTTTTTATTCCGCAATAACTATTGAAGAACTAACAGACATCACTGCTTATTCAATTCTTTTATTAATAAACCTGTAGAAAACATTAAAATAATAATTGATAATCAACTGAAGTTGATACATTCATGATCATTAACCCAAAAACAAAGAACAATCCATTGAAGATCTTATCCAAAATGGGGAATTGTATACACTGCTGAAAGAGTGAGGCCTTTCTAAAATACTCATATAAATAAAACTATGATCAATTTCCTTCAGTACCTTCGGTTGGCCAAGTTCAACACTGGTCGAATTGCTGCACAAGAAAGAATCTCCCTAGAAACGTAACGAAAGAAAGAACACTGCAAATCTTCAGGCTTGAAAGTAAAAGATAAGAGATTATCTGTTATGTGCTGCAATACCTATGTATACATGATATAATTCATTCAAAACATGTATCAAATTCAGGAAGCAGATTTATACCATTGAACCAAATTCAGGAAGCAGATCGAAACCAAAATCCATCCATAAAATTACTAAATAAATTTCGCATTTGAAAGATACACAAAAGATTTATGTCATGTGAAGAAAAGAATAAGATTGAAACAGGACAAAATACCCCTATAGTTTCCAATACTTCCCTAGATATCCTGAACAAAACATATATCAAGTTCGTTATCTGAGTTTCACTGGTTGGCAAGTCCATTTTACTAATGCCAGCTGAGAGATTATCCATTATGTGGTGCAATACCTGTGTATACATGATATAATTCATTCAAATATGTATCAAATTCAAGAAGCAGATTTAAATCATTGAACCAAATTCAGATCGAAACCAAAATCCATCCATAAAATTAATAAATAAATTTCGCATTTGAAAGATACACAAAATATTTATGTCATATGAGGAAAAGAATAAGATTGAAACAAGACGAAATGCCCCCTTAGTTTCTGATACTTCCCTAGATATCCTGAACCCAAACATATATCAAGTTCGTTATATGAGTTTCTCTTATTGGCAAGTCCATTTTACTAATGCCAGCTAAACATTTATACTGATGTGGATGCGGATGTACTTTAGTTGAATTTTACGGAAATCCGAGAATCTTGAAAGAAATACTGGATCTTTAGGGTTTTCTTTAAGTATAAAGGATAGAACAATTTAATCAAACACAAAGTAATTCACGAATTGGGTCTTGATTCACTCTCAAACACAAAGTAATTAAGCAATCAATCTTAAATCTCAAATACAAAGTAATTGATTCAAGGTTTGGAAATCACAAAGAAGTCCGAAAATTTTCACAAAGAAAATTAAAACTCTAATCTCATAAATCTGTCTATCTTTATTAATGAAAAACGAGCCATATATATAGGCTTACAAAAACTGATTCCAACCTCTACTAGGTTTAGGAATACTATATAAACTAGGAAAAGAAAAAGAACGGAATTCCTACATCTATTAGGAATTCGACTAACATTAGAATTCTAACTCAACTATAATCGTAACGAACTTAAGATTATTAATCCAAGTAAAACTATGACTACTACTAGGACTACTAATCCAAATAGGACTACGATTACACAAATCCTATCAGAACTAGGATTTCTAGTAATACTTCTAATAAAGCAATAAAAACAACTTAAGAACCGAATTTAAGTAAGAGAATTCCAGCCCTTAACAATTAAAACTAACACTAAAACACTACTTATGACCTTGATTTGTAAGATGATCCAAACCCAATAATTAAATAGATCAACTAATTTAATTATCTTGAATCTCCTTGTCGCATCCATATCATATACTGCACGAGCAACCAATTATCACAGTATATAAATCTCTTTCAAGAAACTTAAGGCACTGCTAAGTATCTTATGTTCCGACTCAGCAGAGAATAGAAGTGGATGTAATTTGTTTTCAACTGCTAAGACTAGTTCAAGCTCCATGTCACATTGATCAAAAGAAAGTGATACCAAGATCTTTGTAATATTTGCTTGACACATACGAAAAAGCTCTAGATGCTTGCAGATCAGATTAGGGGTGATAATGAGTCTGACAAGCTCGCGAACAGTTCGGGCTCGGGCTCGGCTCGATCAAAGCTCGGCTCGAGTTCAGGCTCGGCTCGAGACTTGAAGGAGTCGAGCTGAGCTAAGCAAAGCTCGTGAACAACTCGATTAGTATTTTATACTAAAAAAATATTTTATATTAAAAAATTATATTAAGTATTTCTTTTAAAATATTAACTAAGGTATATATGAGAAGAAAGATAAAAAAAGTAAATTTCCCAAACGAGTTTGAGCCCATAATTGAGCTCGAGCCCATAATCGAACCCGAGTCCGAGCCTGAAAACGAGCTCGAGCCTAGTCGAGCTCACGAGCCGAGCTGAGCCCATGAAAAGTTAAACGAGCTCGAGCCGAGCCCAGTGCTATTCGGGCTCGACTCGTTCGATAAGCACCCCTAGATCAGATGAATTACATCCCTACATCAAAATAGATATATACACTTTTAATTAGATTTGAGCGAGTATCTCGTGCCTCAATTATATATATATATATATGTACATGCATATATATATATATATATATACATATATATATACATACATATATACATACATACATATATATATATATAATGCCTTAGAGAGTCAGAGATGAGAAGAGAGAACCCCAACCGACTCTTTGTTCCAAGGTTAGTTCTTAATCTAATTTCTCGAAATCAAATGGTAGACGAAGTAAGTGAAATTAAATGTGAGCAGCAGCTGTTATCTTCCAAACACGCTCCTGGAACATAAATACAAAGCAAGTGCAATGATTATAAATGATAATTGACATAGAATGACACTCCCTGATTTGTGTGCAACAGAAAAACACTAAATCTAAAGGGAACAATGAAGTAAAAGCACCACAAAGCCAAGAATAAAGGAAGAAGGGGTGGTTCCACTTGGCACACTAGGACATGCAGATTAAGCAGCAAAGACATCATTTCCAAGTACTAACAAGTAAAAAGAAACCTTAGAATAAAAGCAATATGAAAATCTAAGGGAAGAGTACTTCCAGCCTTTTTACATCCAACAGAGTCTACTGGTGCATCTTCAGAAGATCTCATGTTTCGGATCCCTTCAAGAATCTTCACCCAAATTTCTGGAGGCCCACCTGAATCAACTGGTCCTGAAGTAATTTCATGTCAAATATGGATTTTATCAACCAAACTACCTTGAAAAGAAACTGCATCTGCAAACCGCAGTGTCCTTTGTTGTTATGGAGGATTATTGAACGTAGAAAATTACCAAGAAAGGAGAGAGGAACGATTCAGACAGATTATTCATGAAGATATTTCAAGAGGATTCAAGAATATAAAGAATATGACAGCAAAATGAAGAGTCAAATTTTAACATATATGAAACACAAGCAACAAACTGACTCCTGTGCAACACTCAGGCACTTGCTTTTTGTAGATGATAATGGATTGCCCTTTTAAAAGGTGAAGTATTCAATATCAGGCACACAAGATATCTGCATCAGAACTTAAAACTCTCCATCACAAAGCATCAGCACATTCAATTTCAAGGCACACATGTACTAAACACAAACTATAATGAATTCAAATTCATGAGCAAAAGTAATATATGTATCTCAAACAAAGAGCCTTGAAATCACCACTGCTATGTGTCCTGTAAATCAAATGTTCAAAACTTAAAAACACATCCGTGACAGAACTCCATGGAAGAAACACACATCAAAATTAAAGCTGTCTCCGTACATAGTTCATAGCAATTCATTGCAATTACATAAAAGAAAAAGGGAAATCAAGCTCCAATAAGGACATGCGCAGTTAATTATAAAAAATACTTAGTAAATAAAATGTCACCTAATCTAAGACGTATAGTGAGGTATGAGAGAAGAAAATGGGAAGATAAAAATTCACGATGAACAGCAGCATCTAAACATCAGTGGCTTGCCGCGGTTGTCGGAATGGCGAATCTAGGTGAGAGAGAAAGTTTTTCAATCAAAGAAAACCCTAAAACAAATCAAAGAAAACCATGAAAAAATCAATGTTTTTTTCACTAGGTATTTCAAAATTCATGGGTACCCCTATTGTTTAAAAAATGCACTAGATAACCTTACTATTTTAATAAAATGCATGAAATGCCCACTGACGATGTCAAGTTCCCGTTAATCATTAACCCTAATTAACCCCACTAACCCTAATCCCAAAACCCTAATTCCTAACCCCCACCCTAAACCCTAACCCTAACCACCCAAGCACCACAAAGCACCCCCCTATGCCCTCCCCCACGAGCGCCGCCACCCCTTCCCCCACCCCCTGACCCCTCCACCACCACCTCCCCTACCCCCCGTAGCCCCCTCCCCCACTCCCACGAGGCCCCCCCACCTTTGCCCTCCCCCCCACACACACCCCCATCCCTAGAAATCAAATGGATTCTCTATAAGCAGGAAATCTAGATAGTTCTCCCTTGTTTCAGGCAATATACGAGACAACTTTCTCTCTAAGCTGTGAGCTTCAAGCTCAGTTATGGAGTTTTCTGAAATTCTTAATCTAAAGATCTCTATACTTTGACATGGTATCGAATGCGCAAACGAATATTCCTGATTGTTCGATGAAGCTTCAAAAAAGATTATGGAATTTATATCTTCATCTGAAATTCTTCTTTCAATAACATTTTAAAAGTTTATAATCAAAAGTATCCCCTGTATGCCCGAACTCATGCAACAACATCAGCATACCTAATCTGCTTCCCATTGAAATATCAATGGTTCATCACAAGTCAACAAGCAAGCACAAATAACAAACAATCGGCTATGCTAAGTACGTACTTAAGCAGTTAGATAGTACACTAAACATAAACAGAATAGTAATAACAATTCCTAAACATGATATTACAAAAACATTAAATTCCGTTTTTATAATTTATTTGGCATCGAACGGGCACCGTCATCTTTCTAGAATCACACGGGCTATTTAATCCTTAATAGATAACTTGGTCTATTAGATGGAATGTAAATACGGTTTCGTTCCGTTCCACATCCACCACCTTAGTATGCATACCCCCAAGATCGTATGGAACCTTCCGCCTACTTGAGTTATCAAAATTTATAAAGACACTAATGTCGTCACAGTAGGCCTGCGTAGGAGTGTAGTCCCACACTCCCCCCATTGTTCACTACTTGTAGGGATTCCAACTACAAGTTTATCGCCAAAGATCCTTCTTAATGATATTCATTCATAAAACATTAAGCACATAATCATTTAATTTTCCTTCTTAATTGCTTAAGTCTTTAGTTTAGGCAACCTCTTGTAACATCCTTGCTACAACAATAAATCATAAGATTTCAATGCAATTCTCATTTCATGCTTGTGATACGATAGAATTACGCATTCCAATAATAATTCATTCCAATTCACAAGTCACACAACAAGGAAACACATATAGATTTCCAATAGATTTCATGTTACCAAACAATCTCATCAATCACAACCATACAATAGTTCTCTATCATGATTTTAGGTTCCAATAAAACAATTCATAACTTAACATGATACTAACGTATCTAATTGAACTCGTACGTGTACGTACCTTGTAACGGAGAATCTTCGCTGACTACTTAAAACGTTCCGCTTATGAAATTGGGACCTAATCGAATAATAAAAGTATTTCAGTGCTAAGTCCTTGATAATATTAAATAAAATTAGTTTATCTAACTATATAGAATATGATGTGTTGAATATTAAAAATAACCAAATCTTGTTGCTTTAAACTTTCTTTACATAAACTTTATTGAACTAGCATATTTAGGACTATAATAATATGTTTAAAAATCTAATTTCTTCTAACTTATATTATACTTATTCATAACAACAAAACTTAAACAACTATATATAAGTATTATAAAAATCAGATTTGAGAAATAAAATTATCATACAAACTAAAAACATAATTATAAATCTAATTTCTTTTACTTATTCTATACTTTACTTATAATTACAAAACTTAATCAAAGATACATAAGAATAATAAAATCAGATTTTTATAATTTAATTTTAAAAGAAAAGAGATAGAGATAGAGAATGACCACCGGAAGAACACCGGACACTGCAACGACGCCGAACACCACGCGCACACCGGCGATTCACGAACCTCCGACTCGAACACCACACGCCCCGCACGTAAGCCTTGCGCGCGCGACTCCTCCAGCAGCACCGCGCTGCAAGCTCGACACTACCCCGCGACAGTCGCTGGACCTCCGGCAGACCCGCGAACTCCGGCCGACTTGGTGCAGATTCAGGCGCTGGGGAAGAGAGTAGGAGAGTAGTGCAGGATAGAGAAGAAGAGCAAAGTAGAGGAGAGAAGAAGAAAAGAACGCAGTAGGAGAGAAGGAGGAGAGAGAAAACTTTTCTGTTAGGGTAAAGCCAAAATCACGACTGATTAAAGAATATGGTTTCTAATATTTTTTTTCTTTTTCTTATTTATAGCATGAGAAACCTAGTTTTAGTAGGATTTGTTTCCAAATCAAATTCCGATTTCTTAATTTATTTATTTGGAAAATAAAACAAAATCGAATTATAATATAATTAGGTACAAAAAGTAGGTTGTATATTTAATTTATAATTGTAAGCTTACCCAAACTATATTTTTCTGTAAATACTACTAAAATACTTTCAGCTTTATTCTTTATATTTTCTTATTTATAAAACTAACTCCCAAAAATACGTAGAGTATTACGTAGGCGCGGGCGCCGGCCCCGTCAATTTTTTTTTTTTTTTTTGGGCGGGCTTTGGACAGAAAAACACTTTTAGCCTAAAATTTGGGCCCGCCCCTTTTTGCCCCCCCAACCCCCCCCCCCCCCCCCCCACAATAGGCGCATTGGGTTTTTTTTTTGGGTTGGGCGGGGGCCGGCCCCCCCCCAAGTGGGCACTTTTTTTCTGCCCGCCCGGCCCGCAAGAAGTTGGAAGTGGATGTTAATGGTTGGACGGGGGGTGTTGCGGGGGAGGGCGGAGGGGGATGCGGCGGTGGGGGAGGGGGCTATGGGGGTGGGGGGGGAGGGGGCCTCGGGGGTGGGGGGGAAGGGGTGGTGGTGCTCGTGGGGGAGGACAGAGGGGGTTTGTGGTGGTTAGGTGGTTATGGATTAGGGTGGGGATTCGGTGTTAGGGGGTTAGGGTTAGGGTTAGGGTTTTGGGGTTAGGGTTAGAGGGCTTAAATTAGGGTTAGAGGGGATAATTAGGGTTTATGACTAACGAAAACTTGACACCGTTAGTCATTAAGGGCATTTTATGCATTTTATTGAAATAGTAAGGTTACCTGGTGCATTTTGAAATAATAGAGGTACCACATGAATTTTGAAATACCACAGGGGTACTTGGTGAAAAAAACAGAAAAATCAAAGAAACCCCTAAAAAAATCGCCAAATCTAGGAAACCAAAAAACGAATCTAAAGTGCAGCAATAAAACTAAGTTAAAACTATAAAATCGAACAAAATTACCTGGATGTGCATTCCAAGGAGCAGACCGAGAGTAAAGAGGGGAAGAAAGAGACAGAGAAGCAGTTTCATGGAGTAGGAAAGATAGAGAGTGAACACGGAGGGAGGGATGATGGTGGGAGCGAACGATGGCGAAGGGAGGAACAACGAAGGGAGCAAAGGACGGTGGAGGAACTACGGAGGAACAATGTGAGGTTTCAATTGAGCGGGGGACTTAGGAGGGAGAACAATAGAGAGGGAATAACCGATGAAGAGGGTCGAAACAAAATTATCCTTGTACAGTGCGTGGTTTAATTTCATGAATTGAGAGAGGGTTCAAGTGCTCGGGTTGATTAGTCAACCGGATAATATCACATCAAATTCTCCGGTAGACTAATCAACCCGAGCATTTGTGAAAATTTTAATAAAAAAATTCACAAATGCTTGGGTTGATTAGCTAACCGGAGCATTTGATAAGTAGCAAAAGTAGTTTTTTCCACTAGTAGAGTCCATAGGAGTCTCATTGCATCCATACTCTCATTTCATGCATTCCACATTTAGTAGTATTGAACTACAAGCGATCTGATTCCCTGTTTGGGATATGTAGGCAACCTTTACAGGTTCGAACGCACATATCGAGTCATAAATACATGCATCAGGTCTAGGTGCATATAAAAACAAAAACAAAAATCATCATTCATTTAGGATACTCATATTCATTCCTAGAAGCTTAACTTTTAAATAAATCTATACTCTTTCATTCCATTTCTCTATCTCCGCCATCACTCCATTTCTAATCTCCCGCTTGATGATCCATTATAGGAAATACGCAACACGTCAAACACACTTCAAGAACAAATTGATGAGTTGAAGAGTATACTAGTAGATCTTGTAGCACGTGTCGTCAGACTAGAGGCAAACTACATTGTTCTTCAAGAGAATCGTAGTACAGATTACAAGGCAATAGATAGTTTTGGTGCAATAGCGGCTTACCAGCAAAGCATCAATTAGTTGCATGACATCACACACCACAGTCTAATAATAAATCCTTCTATGGAATCAGTCTCTGAAAGCTCGCCTCTTTTCAGAGGTGGCAAAGGAGTTATTGATGATTCACCCAACATCCAAATATCTATGAAAACAAAGAAAACATATGCTCAAAGATAACTTCTAGACCTACACTAACTCTTACCAAGCCTAAGAGAAAGCCTAAACGAGAATTTACACCCCTAGATGTAAGCTATGACGCTGTATTTGAGTACCTCCATTCTAGAAAATTGCTCCATCCTATAGAACCCACTCCAAATGATCTTAAGGAAGACCAAAATGGGTCAAAGTGGGACAAAAACGCCTATTGCAAATACCATAGAGGCAATGGACATAAGACTGCTTACTGCTACAGTTTAAAAAAGCTTATCTAACATATGATAGATGATGGGAGGCTTACAATCTCTACTGCTGCAAAGATGGCAAAGACTTGAGATCTCTAGTCATGCGAAGTGGAAGTCTAGACTTAGGATTTAATTTTCTGTTTCATTTATCTTATTTTGCCCAGTCTAATATAGGATGTTCCCTCTTATTGCATGTACTCATAATTTTCAATCATAAATTAATTTATTTATTCTCTAATCTTGCATTAATGAGCACTAATGGAGTGACTTTTCTAATAAAGGCAATGAACATAATTGGCATAAAAGAGGCATCCCTCCCTGTAGGCGTGATTTTATTTCGCCTACGCGGGATGAGCGCGTATTTGACTACCTCATTATAAACCTAATCGGATATTGGGAAATCGTAAGGGGACGGTCATAATGGACCACGTTCACCCATTGCTGGCCTCTACTAAATATCGATTCATGTCGAATTTTATGCACAAGAATAACCAGATAACATTTTTAAGCACCCTAAAAATATTAATCTAAGTTAGTTAATTAAACACATCAAAAAGACTACTTTTAATGACAAGTTATTAAGCAATCAAGATTACAAGGTTCCTAACAGGTTGTCCAGATTATCTAATTAATGTTAGAACAGTTCTTTAGGTCTTGATTAACAATAATAACATATGAGGTGATGAGCATGCAAGCATAACAATCATAGCAATGTATATAATAATAAGAAGGAAGAAGGTTAGAATGTACAAAAGAGCGATTTTTATATTAAAGATCTACATAATGAAAGAAACAGTTAGTGACTTCAATATAAAAATAGGAATTTTATTCAAGGAACCTCAAGAGTATACCGTGGCTTAGGTTTGAGAGATTGACAACCTTCGGGACGAGCAATCGTGAAGCCTGAAAATATGAACGTGTATGTATGTCTGAAAGTATGTATTTTTTGAAAATATGAACGTGTATGTATGTCTGAAAGCCTGAAAAAGTGTTTTAAACGATTTTATTTTATCCTTTGAATCCAAAAATCTGATTTTATTGGACGAAATCCGATTAATTATAAAAAAAATATTTGAAAATATTTATTTATTTCATTAAAACAATTAATTATCAATGAATAATTAATTATTGGGTTTTTTCAAAGGATTTGGCTCGAAATATTAATTTTTATGGGCTCAAAATACAATTAATTATTAGGAATAATTAATTGGGCTTTAAAATAGGATTTTGGATCATTGAAACAAACTTTATACTTTTAAAATACTTTTTCGGTTCGGCTATACGGACTGCTCTCCCCTTGGGTCGGACCAATTAAGGCCGTGGTATGTTTCATCATTGGGTCCTTAAATGGGGAGACACGATTATGTGTCTACAGAAGTCCCCACTTTAACTGAGGTTTAGGAAACCGAAAGTCAAAGTACACGGTGTCGGGACGAAGAACGATTCTAAACGCTCTGCAATTTGAAACTGATCTATAACCGCTGGTCTTTGCAAAACAAAGTTAGTACGCAAGACAATAACTACAAGCAATCTGATTACCTGCAGAAGAAGATGTTAGCAGATAGGTGCAAACAACTCACATAATAATGCACATAATGATGCAATAATGCAAACTTAGACTCTCTAAGGATGTATGAGACGCTATGCAAGGATTGAAGGTTATGCAAAGCTAAGGAAGATGAAACGTCATGCAAGGTCAGGGTTATGCAAGGATAAGAAAGATGAAATGTAATGCAAGGTCAGAATTTTGCAAGGTTTGGAGATCTAGATAGGTAGAGAAATATAATGATTTTTGAAAACTGTTTTGGTAAATAATCGGGGTCCGCAAGTGAGATCCGCATATTATAACTCTTCGGGAGTTTGATTTGGAGGAACCACCACATATATAGGAATCCCCCACTTTGGGTAAGCTTGTCTTGAATTAGGCGTTTCGAGCCTAAATTGGAATGTACTTCATATGCATTGAGTATTCAAAGTTCTTCACTCAGGATTCTTCTTTGAGGAGTTGATATAGGCAAAGTCAGATATCGCCAAAGACCATGGAATTTTCGAAGAGTCCTTTAGGGAAAAGGTGTGCTTGGATTGAAAAAATAAAAGTTTAAATTTGTGACTCATATATATGTAGGTGGGAAAATGCTTTTATTTGGCTAGGTTCAGAACTCTAGTCTATGTCGAGATCTAGAAAGAGTATACTCCTGAATTCTAAAAAGTCAGATCATTAGACCTTGATTAATTTTATTTATGGAAGCTATCGGACCTCGAGATCAGGATTCCTACGTATCCTTGCAAAATTAGACCATTCGTAGTTCTGGATCCGATTTCTTTTATTTTTCTGTGCCCTAACTTTTGCCTAGGCCACCCTTTCGGGATTTCAACCTAGCGGACTTGGACATACCTTGGACAAGGAGTTAGGAATGGATATGAAAGGTTAAAAGGTTAGAGGTTTGAAGTTTCAATGAAGATTCAATTAAATGGGATAAGATAAGGTTTGATTGATTGAAGGATTTGAATGAGGGGTAGAATTTGTTTGCAAGCCCCCTATATTCATTTTTCTTCTTGCCTTTGGCTGTTTTTTTTTTTTTTGCATTTTTTCCTTGTTGTCCTATGTGTTTTCTTTTGCTTTTGCTTTTTTCCTCACACTTTGATTTTTTTCACTTTATTATTTTTGCTTGGCATTAATGTTTTTTTTAATAATTTTTTTTATGTAGTAGGGCTTGCACACAAGTTTTTGGTTTAGGATATTAGAAGGCTTGAAAGGTGTTTTATGGAGTTTTGATTTTGAAAGGTTATTTGGCTAAGGATCATGGAGGATGATTACTTTAGGGATTTTTATTTTCTTGGTTGCATGAGGATGGCTTATGGATGATGGCTTTTTGAATGCTGGAATGAAGAGGAGGGGCATAAACTCCTAACCCAAAGTATGTCCATTTTTTTTATTAATCATGGTCTTTTAGGTGATTTAAGTTTCATCATCGAATTCGAAGCATATATGATGGTGAAAGGCCAATGAAAACAAAAAGAAAAATAAAATGAAATGAAAATGGAATGGCTATAATAGATGAAGTCCTACAGTGACATAGACTCGATGGGAAAGGACAAAAATGGCTTAGGGTAAGGACTCTCTGACTCATCCTAGGAAACCATAAATAAAAGACTATGCCCTTTTAAATTGTTGATGCACTAAGCAAAAAAAAAGGTTGCTAATAATGTTGATTTTCGTTGTAGCAAGTATTAGAAGTCTATCGGCATCGATGTTGTGCAGTGCATTTATAGGATCCAACACTAGATGTCAGATGTTCATTACTTCGTTGGACTTCGCTGTAGAAGTTTACGTTTCATTGTTTGGATATTTTCTTTCATGTGCAGGGTTTGGAGTAGACCCTATAGAAGTGATCACGACTCTATTGTGAAGGTGGTCAAAAGTAATCTTCATCACTCTAAATGAAGTCGGGGTGGTGATTGTGCGATTGATGAGCTCTAGAATGGGCTCACTTTTTTGTTCCTCCATAAGGCGTTCCTAATGTTGTAATTTCTCGATTGGTTATAAATAGAATCGAGTGGACCTTGCTTGTCAGTTTAAGAAATGATTTCGAAATAGGAAATAGAACTGATAAATGAGATACGAAAATGGAAATGAAAATGAAGATGGGAAATGGGAAAAGGTATTGGCTTGGCCATGATGCTGACATGGGCCTAACTATATGCATATGCAAATATGGATTGGACTAGACTGGACTATGCAAGGAGTTTGGACTCAATGATTTGGGTTTTTCATAATGATAAAGAATGCTACTTTCACTAGACTTATTGGGTTACCTTTATGGACTTTATGGGTGATTGGCTTCGCCAGACTCGATGATTTGGGATATTATGGATCTAAGATAGACTAGTTTTGCTAGACTCAAAAGTTTTTGGGCCATTATGGACTTAGGGTAGATTAGCTTCGTTGGACTCGAGGATTTGGGCTGCTATAGATGTAAGGTAGAAGTAGCTTCGCTAAACTCGGAGGGTGCCTTTATGGTCTTAGGGGTGACTAGCTTCACTAGGTCTAAAGGATGCCATTATGGTCTTAAAAGGTAAGTAGCCTCGCTAAACTCAAAGGGTGCCTTTATGGTCTTAGGGATGACTAACTTCGTTAGGTCAAAGGGTGTCGTTATGGTCTTAAAAGGTGAGTAGCTTCACTAGGTCAAAGGGTGCTATTTTGGTCTTAAGGATGGCTAGCATCATTAGGTCAAAGGGTGTCGTTATGGTCTTAAGGGGTGAGTAGCTTCACTAAGCTCAGGATTTGCCTATGTTGTCTTTAAGAAGTGCTAGGTTTCGCTATGCTTAGAGGTTTTGAGTTTTAGAATTTGGACTTCGTCCTATATAGGTTTGGAATTGGATTTGACTAGACTTAGGATATGAATTGGGCCTTATATGGACCTGATTTTGGACTTAGTCCTACATTGGTTTGCAGTTAGACTTGGAGATGCACATGGACTTGACATTAAAAATAAGACTAGGTTTGGACTTATATTGAAATGGACTAGGATTAGACTTGGACTGGGCTTGACATCGACTAGGGTTCACATAAACATACAAATGGGCCTAGATTTTGACATGAACTAGACTTATATGGGCCTAAGATAGACTCTAATGCTAGAGGGCCTATATGAATGGAAGGACTCAAATTTAGACGCGCTTAGGATAAATGCAAAATTCACTCTAATGCAAATGGGCCTAAAATGATTGCAAAGGCTCAAACTTAGAAGGGCCTAGGATGAATGCAAATGAATTGAGTTGGTTGACTAGGTTGGATTAGAGGTATTTGGACTGCGCTTAGAATTTTCGAAATTCATCTTGAAAGGGGACCCCTTGTTTTTATCTTTTATTGGGAAAAGATGAGGGATTATATATATATATATATATATGTATATATATATATATACATATATATACATATATATAAAATCTTTTTGAATAGGTGGTATACAACAACAACAACAACTAAGCCTTATTCCCAAATGGATTTGGGGTCGGCTAACATGAATCTTCAACTGAAACCGTTACCAGAGGAGATGGCATCGACGAGGGTGATAAAAAGTTTTTTTTTTTTTTTTAAAGGGTTTAAGTTTTAAGAATTTTTAAAGAAGTTTTTTTTTTTTTTTTTTTTTTTTTTGAAAACTAGGTTTACACCCACAAGTTTTAAAAGAGGTTTTCAACAAAAGGTTTTAATACCAACACAATTGAAAAACAAAATAAATGCAGTAATCACACCCCTTCCTCCACATGGATACTTCCCCTCCACCCACTTCTATCCAACGTCATGCTCTCCTCAATCCCAAGTAACCTCATATCACTTTCAATTACCTTCATCCAAGTCATCTTAGGTCTTCCCCTACCCCTTACAATTTGGTTACTCCTCCACTCTTCAATTCTTCTCACCGGTGCATCACCTGATCTCCTTTTCACATGACCAAACCATCTTAACCGATTCTCCTTCATCTTTTCTTCAATGGATGCAACTCCAACTTTTTCCCGGATCACTTCATTTCTTAATCGGTCCTTCCTTGTGTGGCCGCACATCCACCGCAACATACGCATCTCCGCCACGTTCATCTTATGAACGTGGCATTGTTTCACCGCCCAACATTCGGTGCCATATAACAAAGCAGGCCTAATTGCCGTACGATAGAACTTTCCCTTCAAGCTTTGGGGAATGCCGGAATCACAAAGGAATCCGGTGGCGCTTTTCCACTTTAACCAACCCGCGTTAATTCTATAAGCCACGTCTCCATCCAGTTCTCCATCCTTTTGGAGAATGGATCCTAGGTAACGGAAGACGTTTGATCCTTGAACCACTTTGCTATCCAAAGTGACCGCCCCTCGCCGCTTGTAACCCCACTGAACTTGCACTCCATATACTCCGTCTTACTTCTGCTCAATCTAAAACCCCGGGCTTCTAATGTATGCCTCCACAATTCCAACTTTCTCTCAATACCTTCCTTTGTCTCATCAATCAACACAATATCATCTGCAAACATCATGCACCATGGTATATCATCTTGAATTGACCTCGTTAGTTCGTCCATGACTAGAGCAAAGAGAAAGGGACTAAGTGCAGAACCTTGATGCACTCCGATCGTAATAGGAAACTCTTCTGTCCTCCCCACCGTAGTCCGCACACTCGTAGTTGCCCCCTCATACATATCCTTGATGATATCTATATATTTTTGTGGAACACCTTTCCTTGCCAACGCCCACCAAAGTATTTCTCTTGGTACTCTATCATATGCCTTCTCCAAATCAATGAAAACCATATGTAGATCCTTCTTCCTATCACGGTAATGTTCCATTGTTTGTCTTAAGAGGTGGATGGCCTCTATAGTCGATCTTCCAGGCATAAATCCAAATTGGTAATGTTCCATTGTTTGAATAGGTGGTATGATGATGATTAATAAATGTTTTTGAAAAAGACTAAATAGAAGAGGGTGTAGGATTAATTTTGAAAAAGGGTATGTTTTTTTTTCTAAAAGGATGGAATATGATAGGATAGATGGTAGGTAAGATTTGGGAGGAGGTTGACATGCATGACGACTCTAACTTTACCATGATTACTTTTCTAGATGCACTTTTTAGGATAAACTCAACCTTAGGTGATATGAACGAAAAGATCGATTTTTATGTTTGAATTAGGTGAGATTCGTTTTAAACAAAAGGACTCCTAGAATGATCATTAACTCTATGCGAATGCAGACGGAAAGAACGTAGAAATGACCATTAGGACAACTCAATCGCCAAAAACACATTGTGACGGACTTAATGACATACTTTATTGACTTAAAACGATAGCCGAATTGACAATAACATGAGACGTAAAGGGTGCGCGCCATGCACTGTGTTTGGTCAGTTTGACGATGTTTTCAGACGCGATTTTAGGCGCACTACACATTAACGATTTGACAAATTAATAAAAGGAAAAAATCGCAATCACAAGCAGATATCATATAACATGGATGCAAAAGTTCTCATCCTAAAGTCCAGTTCTACGTTTGAAACTATGGTCAGGTTTAGGTTAAGGCTGAAAAGGGTCCATGACTAAGAGATTGATCTCGCGCTTCATTCCTTTACTTAAAAAGGTGGCCATGTGTTAGACGCACTCCTATTCTCAAGTCCGGAACAAGAGAACAATGCCCTGGTTGGGTAGGTTTTCTTATGACTAAGATCCAACAATATCGCTCAGGTCGCTTTCGGAAGGACAAAGCACAAATCCCCCGGGGGTGGCCTCACGCATTGAACATGCGCTAATGAGGCAAGGAAGATTGTCCTTATGGTGGTTTAAACAATAGCCATGCATATGCAAAACTATAATGTCATTCAAAGGCATAAAAACAAGTATGAATTGTATTTTTCGAGTTTCACCCACTCATTTAAAAAATTTGATTTTTGAAAATCCTCCCCAGTGGAGTCGCCAAATTGTAGGCATGATTTTATTTCGTTTACGCGGTGTGTGCGCGTATTTGATTAACTTATTGTAAAGGTTTTGTATTGAAAAATGTTTTGAAATAGAAGAAGTCGCCAACAAGTTTTTAAAGGAAGACTCATAAACCTAATTGGATATTGGAAAATGGTAGGGACAACTTAGGGACTTATCCAATGTAGATTTCCCCGTCATGACTCCATTAATGGTCAATGGACCATAGATTGAGTTCGGGGGTGAGGGTACGAACACGGTCATAATGAACCGCATTCGCCCATTGCTGGCCTCTACTAAATATCGATTTATGTCAAGTTTTTTGCAAAAGAATAACCAAATAATATTTTCAAGCACCCTAAAAAATATTTGTCTAAATTGGTTGATTAAACACATCAGAAAGACTATTTTTAGTGATATGTTATTAAGTAATCAAAATTCCAAGGTTCCTAACAGGTTGTCCAAATTATCTGTTTAATATTAGAATAATTCTTTAGGTCTTGGTTAACAATAGTAATCATGGGAGGTGATGAAAACATTAAAACATACAATCATGCAAATGAATATATCAATGTAATGTAAAAGAAAATATAAAAAGGGAGATTTAGATAAGAATGTACATAATGTGTAATTCATTCACCAACATTGTCGCCTGGGTCTTATGCAACGATCTTCAAGATGAGCAATCTTGAAGCTTAAAATAGGAAATCCGAAGGTTTGAATGTGTTTGAATGTGAGTTTTAATACATGAGAGTATATGTAGAAGTCGTAGGAAAAGATTTGTTTCGAAGTATTAAAGCGTAGGAAAGCATTGTGAAAAGTCGCTCGAAGAAACGAGGTATTTATAGACAAAAGAAACCGAAAACGAACCGAAAAGATAAAATAAAACTGTGCGCCTGGTGCACAGATGTGCATCACAGCTTCACGCTTGACGCACAACTGTGCACCAGACGCACTGCTTTGCGCCACGCGCACATCTGTGAACCAGACGCACTTGCTTTCTGGTCGGTTTTTTTATTGTTTTAGGATTCTTTTTTATCCTTTTATAAAATCTATTCTTTGCAATCCAAAATCAGCTATCTTTAGGAAAAAAAAAATCTGATTTTCGAAATATCATTTTAAAAATTAATTATCAAGAATAATTAATATTAAAATATTAAAAATACAATTAATTATAAGGAATAATTAATTAGGCATTAAAACTGGGTTTGGATTTAATAAATTAATTTTATATTTTCGAAATGTTTTATATTTTCGAAATGTTTTCGGGCTTAGCTCGTTCGGTTGCTCTTCCTTTGGACCGGACCAATTAGGATGACAGTATGTTTCATCATTGGGTCCTTAAATGGGCCGACACGATTATGTGCCTACAAGAAGATGTTAGCATATAGGTGCAAACAACTTACATAATGATGCAAAAATGCAAACTTAGACTCTCTAAGCAGGCATGAGACGCTATGCAAGGATTAAGGTTATGCAAAGTAAGGAAGTTGAAACGTCATGCAAGGTCAGGGTTATGCAACGATAAGAAAGATGGAATGTTATGCAAGGTTAGGAGGTTTGGATAGGCAAAGAGATAAAATGATTAGGAATAGATAGATTAATTTTCGAAAGCTGTTTTGGCAATGAATTGGGGTCCACAAGTGAGATCTGTAGTTTGATTTGGAGGAACCACCACGTATATAGGAAGCCCCCACTCTAGGTAAGCTTGTCTTAAATTTAGGCACTATGAGCCTTTAGAATTTACTTGATTAAAATTGAGCATTTGAAGTTCTTCACTGGGGATTGTTCTTTGAGGAGTTGATACAGGCAAAGTCAGATATCACCAGAGACCATGGAATTGTTGGAGAGTCCTTCGGGGACAAAGAGAGCTTGGATTGAAAAAAATAAAAAGTTTAAATTTTGTGACTCATATAGAGGTAGGTGGGAAAAGGCTTTAACGTGGCTAGGTTCAGACTCGAGTCTATATCAGGATCTAGAAAGAGTATGCTCCTGAATTATAGAAAGTTAAATCATTAGACCTTAATTATTTTATTTTGTTGAAGTGGTCGGACGTCGAGATGAGGATTCCTACGTATCCTTGCGGAATCAAACCATTCGTAGTTTTGCCTCTGATTTCGGGTTTTCAACCTAGCGGGCTTGGACATACCTTGAAGAAGGAGTTAAGGTTGATGAAAGGTTGAAATGTTTAAGGTTTGAGGTTTCAGTGAAGGTTCAATCGGTTCACCTAAGATAGGATCATGGATTTGGATTATATGGGTTAAGGTTTTGATGGATTGAAAGATTTGAAATGAGGGGTAGAACTTTTGTGCAAGCCCCCTAGCTTTACTTTTATTTTTGCCTTTGGCTTTTTCTTTTTTTGCATTTTTTTCTTTAATCTTGTGCGTTTTCTTTTGCTTTTTTTTTGCACTTTTGTTCTTTTTCACTTTTTTATTTTTGCATGGCATTGATTATTTTTTTAATGTTCCATGACTTGCACATAAGCTTTTTGTTTAGGATATTGGAAGGCTTGAAGGTTATTCTATGGAGCTTTGATTTTGAAAGGTTATATGGCTAAGGATTATGAAGGATAATGATTTAAGGGATTTTTATTTTTTGCTTGGTTGCATGGAGATGGCTTATGGATGATGGCTTTTTGGGAATGATGGGAATAACTCCTAATCCAAAGTATGTCCATATTTTTTTTTCTGTTGCATGTTTTTACTTTTTATTAAGCAAGGTCTTTTAGCTGATTTAAGTTTCATCATTGAATTAAAAGCATATATGAAATGATGGAAGGCCAATGAAAATGAAAAGAAAATGCGATTATTTTATTGATTAGAAATAAATGGAACAACACTAATAAACATTAAAGTCATAAATGACATAGGCTCGACAGGAAAGGATATGAAAAAGCTAGGGGAGGGACTCTCTGACTCAACCTAGAAAACTAGCGTTAAATGACAATACCCTGGCATTATTTAAGCACTGCCCAAGGAATTGATGTTGTTGATGATTTTTGTTGCAGGCGGGATTGGAAGTCTACCAGTATCAACCATATCCTGTAGAGAATTCTTTAAGGCCCAACACACGGATATTGGATGCTCATTCCCTTGGTGATATTTGCAGTAAGCGTTAGGATTCCACTTCTTGGACCTATTCTCAGGTGCATGGTCTGGAGTGGGACCAATAGGTTGGATTTCTCCTCTTGCATGAAGCCTATTGAAAGCTTTTTCTAAGGTCATGCCCAGGGGAGTGAAAGTTCTTTAATTTGAGGCTTTTGATAACCTCCCTTTTTCTAATAGTTAGAGCATTGACATCATTGCTTTTGGAGCTAGAAGGGTTGTTGTTACTCTTCTTGAAAAAGTTTTTTTTTTATTGGAACCCTTATTCTTTGAGGCTTGTACCTCCTCTTCAATTAGTAGGCCTACCTTGTAGAGTTTCGTGAAAGACTCTATAGGTTGGAACTTGATGTGATCTCCATATTTGGACTGCAAGTTACGGATCACCAGTCGGACTTGGTCCTCTTCAGTTGGCATGTTAGTCATTTGCGCGGCCTTAAACCTCCATCTTTTAAGGAAGGTAACGAAGTCTTCGTTAGAGTTTTGTTTAGTTAACTCCAATTCATGGAGACCAATAGCAAGTTGAGTGTTGTATATGTACTTTTTGCGGAACTCTTCTTTGATGTAGTCCCAGTCATTCAACTTAGTTTTATTCAATGATCTGAACCACTTGTGTAACACCTCAAAATTTTACTCCGAATTTTTCACGTTTATTTCATAGTGTTTAATTAACTCCGTTACCGTTTCATTGTTTTAATCAATAAAATTATCATCTTGATTTGAAAATTCGTAAAAATTATATTTTTATTTCATAAACATGTTGGATTTATTTTTATAAGGTTTAAATAATTTTTGTGAAATTTATTTTCAATATTCAGATTTTATTTGAATTTAAAATCGGTTTTGGAGAAAAAATTAGGAAGTCGGTAAAAATAATTTTAATTAATTAATTTATAAATTTTAAAACTCATTTCAAATTTATTAAAATCAGTTTGTCATAGTTTAACTCATTTTCGGATTTTCTAAGGCATTTATAAGCTTATTTGACTATTTGACTAACTTTAAGATTTTAATCTTTATAATTATTAAACTTGGTCCAAAAGTCTTGAAATTTTTATGGGAAGTAAATTCTGATTTTGGAGGAAGTTTCCAAGTATTTTCATCCCATTGCCAACCCAATTACTCCATCCTCCAACTACATTGACTTCTTGACATTTTTTTTCTTATTTATTTAAAGTTTTGGAGCAAATAATTTTTACCCAAGCTATTTTCATTCTAAAACTGAAAAGTAAGCTTCTCCCTTACTTTCTATGTCATTTTCGTACTCCATAAAAATTTTGAGCAATTTTTGAGCTTTAGAAAATTATTTATAGCATTTTCAAGTTGTTTTTAATTAAATTCCTAATTTCTTCTATTAATTTCTACTCTAAATTCTAACACTTATTTTCTTCCTTGAATATTTTTAGAAGGTGATACATTTAGTTTAGAGCTTGTGGAAGAGGAAGGATCTTAGCTCGTGTTCTCTTATTATCTCCATTCTATTTTCCACTGAAATTAAGGTAACTAGCTTTAATCCTAGTTTAATTTTGATTAATAAGTTAATTATAGTTAATTAATATACATTATAGTAGAAATAGTTATAATAATATTTGAGATGAATTATGTGAATTTACGTGAATTTTATATGAATTTTCGGATTTATGTGAATTTAATTGTTAATTATGATTTTCGATTTACATATGTGTATTTAAGTGTATAATATATATTTACTGATTTTATATGTATAAATCTTGATAAAATGATATATTTAGTATTTTTATGAACTCATACATGTTATTAACTTATTGGTGTGATTTAATTTGAATTTTGGAAACTTATTTTGTTAATTGTGTAATTATATCCGATAGTATTTTAATGTTTAAGAATATGTTTAAATTTCGAAATTTATTTTTATACTCACGAAAATTATTTAAGATATTTCATTTTATATTTAAATCCTCATTTTATGGTCGTGACTAACCTACTTGAATTATTATATGAATTTGTCAAATTATTATTTATTTGATTAGTAAATTGTTTAATTCAAAAATCTATTAATTTAAAATTTATCTTTTTGAAACAAAATGAAATTGTTAAAATTTTATTAATATTAAGGTATTTCGTGACTAATATCAATAATATTAATTTTGGATTATTATTAATTTATTTTAGTGATTTAAATTCAAAATTATTGTATAATGAAAACCTAATTACCGAAACTAGTTATGTATTTTCAGAATAATTACAACAACTTTTAACTAACTTTTGATTTGCTTATTAATGTTAGTTAATTTATTAATTTTTTTTTTTTTACTAAAAAGAATTTAATCAAACTTGTTGTTTTCAGATTTAATTATTATTACGTGTAATTTGAGAATTTATAAATAAATTACAATGAATTTAATTATGACTTTTGTATCCCATTTACAAATGAATATTTTCAAACCAAATATTGTTTAAGTTGATATTAAGTTGAATTGGGTGATTCCAACAACTTTTATGTTAATTTAACAAGTTTGTGTATTTTGGATTAAATTATTGATTAAGTTGATATTAAGTTGGATTGGGTGATTCCATTAACTTTTATGTCAATTTGACAAGTTGTGTATTTTTGGTTTAAAATATTGTTTAAGTTGATATTAAGTTGAATTGGGTGATTCCAACAACTTTTATGTTAATTTGACAAGTTTGTGTATTTTGGATTAAATTACTGATTAAGTTGATATTAAGTTGGATTGGGTGATTCCATTAACTTTTATGTCAATTTGACAAGTTGTTTATTTTTGGTTTAAAATATTGTTTAAGTTGATATTAAGTTGAATTGGGTGATTCCAACAACTTTTATGTTAATTTGACAAGATTGTGTATTTTGGATTAACATATTGTTTATGTTGATATTAAGTTGAATTGGGTGATTCCATCAACTTGTATGTCGATTTGACAAGTGTATGTATTTTTTTATTAAAATATTATTTGAGTTGATATTGAGTTGAATTGGGTGATTCCATTAACTTTTATGTCGATTTGACAAGTTTTTGTGATAATTATAAACCTTTAATTTTTATTCTAAATAAAATGATTTGAGATTGTTCTAAAGATGTTGTTAACAATCTCATGTTACTACTACTTTAATTATGTTATGATCTTAAATTTGAATTAGTTTTACTTTGTAATGTGTTGGGTACAAAGTGTTGTATTGAGATGATTTTTACTTTGCACTGAGCTGGGTGCAAAAAGATGTTTTGAGATGATGTTTACTATTGTACTGAGCTGGGTACATAGAGATATCTTTGAAATGATATTTTATTGAGTCATTACCTTTGTACTAAGCTGGGTACATTGGTTTGTTTTGTTGAGGAAGAGAAATCCTATGGGGGCCGAGCTGGGTCCCTTGGTATGAACTGTCACTCTTGGCTCGAGCCGGGTACATAGAGTTAACTTACGTGTTGAGCCGGGTACGTAAGTCCGCTTTGATATTAGTCGTCGTCCAAGTGTTAGGTTGTACCTGAGCCGGGTACGGCGCATTGAGCTGGGTGCGTTGAAACTAGCACTGGGAGTTATGGCCATTTCTTAGACATAGGATATCGTATGCTGAGCTGGGTGTGCGTGTCCTAATACTTCTATCATGTAGGAACCGTGGGTGGTTGTATGCTGAGCTGGGTGTACATCTGTCCACTTGCGTTCAGTTCTCCCCTCGATGCTGATTGTTGTGATGTTGTGTTTGAATGATTATTTGGGAGAGGTATTTGGATTTGGAAATTGAGTCTATTTTCATATAAATGGTTATTTTGAGCATATTATTATTTTTACGAAGAATTATGATTATTGGCGATGTTGTGGATGTTTATGATACTTTGTGGTTACTATAATCGATGTTGATTACTGTAATTAGCTTATTTGATCTTGTTTAACCCGGGAGGACTCGCTAGTTGCTCCCCACTGACTGTGGACCCCTATATATATATTTTGCAGGTGAAGAAAGCTAATGATTCGGGTGGTTAACGGGCTAGAGTGAGAGATAGGAATTTTAATCTTTTGTTATCATGCTCTACTTTATGACATTCGAAATTTCGTCATTTTGATAACTCTGAGTTGTAAGAGGTTTATAACCTCACTTTGGATGATATTTGGAGAATTAACCTTTAGTTATGATAATCGACGACCTTTTATTATGGTTAGAAAGTAATACTCCGATAGACAGTATTTCCGCTCTTGTCTAATGTTCATTAAATTAAGCATATTTTAGAAATTCTCATTTAAATTATCGGAGATGTTACGGTTGGTATCGTAGCAAAACGTTCCAAAAACTCTCTCTAGAGTTGCTACCAGTTCCACGTGAAATTTGTAGTTTTGAAACCTAGGTTTTTGTTTAGCTTAGGCTTCAAGACGAGTGCTTTAGAGTGAGTTACTTGGGTAGGAAGAAAGCCAATACGGCCTTGGGAAATATTTTCTCTCAAATTTATATGACTTATGTGCTATGTGTTTATTGGTGTGCTAAATATGTGTTTGGTGGTAATTATTTAACAACCCACCAAGGGTTCACTTGTCATTTTGTCGGATGACGTCCAGTATTTGACAATGAGAGGGCTCGCAAGCAAGCTCGAAAAGAAGCTGCTAGGATCCGTCGTCGTGCCTTAGAAAATGCACTTATCTCGTTGGCAAGCTCGAGTGGCACCCATCGTACTCCTACACAAGCAAACAAGTCAATCGTTGTTCGACGGGTTTGACCGTCATCGTCCACCTCATTATCACGGGATTGCGAGACTCCGTTGCTCTAGAGAACCGGCTAAGGGAGATCGAGAAGTTGTTCGATGCAACAGCATGTCCGGAGACCGAGAAGGTGTCTATAGGTCCCTATGAGATCCTTAAAAGGATCGGGAAGTAGCCTACCGATTGGCCTTACCGCCTAATCTGTCAAAGGTTCATGACGTATTCCATGTGTCGCATTCTTCGAAGTATCGTAGTAATCCTTCCCATGTAATCCCCATTGAGTCAATCATTGTTGATCGGGACTTGACTTATGAAGAGCGACCTATCCATATTCTTGACCATCAGAACCGAGTCTTGAGAAGAAAGGTGGTCTCGTTGTTAAAAGTGCTTTGGAGAAATCAAAAGTTCGAAGAGGCCACTTGGGAGTCTGAAGAATCGATGAAGCAAAAATATCCCGAGTTGTTTACTTCGTGTGCTTAGCCTTGTTTCTAAGTTTCGAGGACGAAACTTTCTTAAGGGGGAGTGATTGTAACACCTCAAAATTTTACTCCGAATTTTTCACGTTTATTTCATAGTGTTTAATTAACTCCGTTACCGTTTCATTGTTTTAATCAATAAAATTATCATCTTGATTTGAAAATTCGTAAAAATTATATTTTTATTTCATAAACATGTTGGATTTATTTTTATAAGGTTTAAATAATTTTTGTGAAATTTATTTTCAATATTCAGATTTTATTTGAATTTAAAATCGGTTTTGGAGAAAAAATTAGGAAGTCGGTAAAAATAATTTTAATTAATTAATTTATAAATTTTAAAACTCATTTCAAATTTATTAAAATCAGTTTGTCATAGTTTAACTCATTTTCGGATTTTCTAAGGCATTTATAAGCTTATTTGACTATTTGACTAACTTTAAGATTTTAATCTTTATAATTATTAAACTTGGTCCAAAAGTCTTGAAATTTTTATGGGAAGTAAATTCTGATTTTGGAGGAAGTTTCCAAGTATTTTCATCCCATTGCCAACCCAATTACTCCATCCTCCAACTACATTGACTTCTTGACATTTTTTTTCTTATTTATTTAAAGTTTTGGAGCAAATAATTTTTACCCAAGCTATTTTCATTCTAAAACTGAAGAGTAAGCTTCTCCCTTACTTTCTATGTCATTTTCGTACTCCATAAAAATTTTGAGCAATTTTTGAGCTTTAGAAAATTATTTATAGCATTTTCAAGTTGTTTTTAATTAAATTCCTAATTTCTTCTATTAATTTCTACTCTAAATTCTAACACTTATTTTCTTCCTTGAATATTTTTAGAAGGTGATACATTTAGTTTAGAGCTTGTGGAAGAGGAAGGATCTTAGCTCGTGTTCTCTTATTATCTCCATTCTATTTTCCACTGAAATTAAGGTAACTAGCTTTAATCCTAGTTTAATTTTGATTAATAAGTTAATTATAGTTAATTAATATACATTATAGTAGAAATAGTTATAATAATATTTGAGATGAATTATGTGAATTTACGTGAATTTTATATGAATTTTCGGATTTATGTGAATTTAATTGTTAATTATGATTTTCGATTTACATATGTGTATTTAAGTGTATAATATATATTTACTGATTTTATATGTATAAATCTTGATAAAATGATATATTTAGTATTTTTATGAACTCATACATGTTATTAACTTATTGGTGTGATTTAATTTGAATTTTGGAAACTTATTTTGTTAATTGTGTAATTATATCCGATAGTATTTTAATGTTTAAGAATATGTTTAAATTTCGAAATTTATTTTTATACTCACGAAAATTATTTAAGATATTTCATTTTATATTTAAATCCTCATTTTATGGTCGTGACTAACCTACTTGAATTATTATATGAATTTGTCAAATTATTATTTATTTGATTAGTAAATTGTTTAATTCAAAAATCTATTAATTTAAAATTTATCTTTTTGAAACAAAATGAAATTGTTAAAATTTTATTAATATTAAGGTATTTCGTGACTAATATCAATAATATTAATTTTGGATTATTATTAATTTATTTGGAGTAAGTAGGCTAGACCTAAGGGTGACTAGACTTTGAACTTACGGGTGAGCAAGCAGGCTAGGCAATAAGGAAGGCTAGACTTTGAACTAACATTTAGAGCAAGCAAGCTAGACCAAAGATTATTGAGTTTAGAAATGGACTTCGTCCTATATGGGTTTGAAATTGAGATTAAATAGGGCATACATAAAGATGCAAACTAGACCTAGGATTGGGCTTTAATAGTTCGAAGACTTGACTAGGGCTTATATGGAGATGCAAACTAGACCTAGGGTATGAATTGGGCTTTTATAGTCCGAATACTTGACTAGGGCCGGCTTACATGGAGATGCAAACTAGACCTAGGGTATGAATTGAGCTTTTATTGTCCGAAGACTTGACTAAGGCTTACATAGAGATGCAAACTAGATCTAAGGAAAGAATTGGGCCTAAATCGAGCTAAGTTTAGGATCAGACTTAGATTAGAATGAACTCGGAATAGACTTAGATTAGACTTAGATTGTATTATAATGCAAGTGGGCCTAATATGAATGCATGGAATGGAATTGGGTTGATTGATTGGATTAGAGGTATTTGGACTCGGCTTAGAATTTTCGAAATTGGTTTTAAAAGGGACCCCTTATTTGTATTTTTATTGGGAAAATATAATGGATTAAGTTTGAAAAGGTTGTTTCTTTGAATACGTGGTATGATGATGATTAGTAAGTGTTTTCAAAAAAGAAAAAATA
Source organism: Beta lomatogona (assembly GCA_947646795.1). NCBI lineage: Eukaryota > Viridiplantae > Streptophyta > Magnoliopsida > Caryophyllales > Amaranthaceae > Beta > Beta lomatogona. The sequence goes on from CANSNZ010000969.1 coordinate 121,159, forward strand.
GAAGGTGTAGGACTGATTTTGCAAAGGGTATGTTTTTCGAAAGAGTTCAAATATGATACGGTAGGATTGATAGGAAAGATTTTGGGAGGAGGTAGACATGCATGACGACTCTAACTCTACCATGACCATTTTTCTACATGCACCATTTGGGATAGACTCATCTTAGATGATATGTATGAAAGGATCGATTTTTATGTTTGAATTAGGGGAGATTCATTTTAGACAAAAGGACTCCTAGGACGATCATAAATCTATGTAGATGCGGATGAAAAGAAGACAGGATCGACCACCACGACGACTAGATCGACAAAAACATGAGATGCGTAGGGTGAGTGCCACGCAATAAAGTACGCGCAGCTCGGAGCCTGTGCGTCGGGCGCAAGAGCAGTGCGTCATGCGCAAATTAATACGTTTGGTGCACTATTCCACTACATGTTTTTGGCGATTTAGGTGAGGTTTTGGCTAACCCCACATATTTTCGGGATGCGACGACAAACACGACATGATGACAAGACTAATTGAAAGCTTTGGACTTGAACAATAGTCGAAATGGCAATAGCTTGAGATGTAAAGATTGTGCGTTGCACAACAGCGTGCGCTCGGAGCGAAGTTTTTGCATCCGGTGTGGGAGCTGTGATCCAGGCGCACCTTAGTGCGTTTGGCGCATTCCCCCCGACATGCAGTTTGACAATTCGACGAAGGTTCAAACTATTTTGACGATGTTTTTAGACGCGATTTAGGCGCAACACATAACAATGGTTTTGACAAAATAATAGCAAGCTAAATTGCAATCACAGGAAAATATCATATAACATGGATGTAAAAGTTCTCAACCCAAAGTCCAATTCTACATTCAACTATGGTCGAGTTTAGGTTAAGGCAGAAAAGGGTCCATGACTAAGAGATTGATCCCACGCTTCATACCTTTGCTTAAAAAGGTGGCCGCGTATAAGACGCACTCCAGTTCTCAAGTCAGGAACAAGTGAACAATGCCATGGTTAGGTAGGTCTGTTTATGACTATGATCCAACACTATCGCTTAGGAAGCTTTAGGAAGGACAAGGTGTAAACCCCTCGGGGGTGGCCTCACGCATAGAACATGCGCTAATGAGGCAAAGAAGATTGTCCTTATGGTGGCTTAAACAATAGCCATGCATATCCAAAACTATAGGTTATTCTAAAGCATAAAAAGGGAATGAATCGTATTTTTCAAGTTTCACCCACTCATTTTTAAAAAAAATAATTTTTTAAAATCCTTCCTAGTGAAGTTGCCAAATTTTTAGGCGTGATTTTATTTTGTCTACACTGGATGAGCGCGTATTTGACTACCTCATTATAAAGGTTTTGTTAAAAATATTTTGAAGTCGCCAACAAGTCTTTAAAGAAAGAATCATAAACCTAATTGGATATTGGTAAATCGTAGGCACAACTTAGGGACTTATCCGATGTAGATTTTCCCATCATGACTCCATATTAATGGTCAATGAATCATAGATTGAGTTTGGGGTGAAGGTACGAACACAGCCGTATTGAACCACGTTCGCCCATTGCTGGCCTCTACTAAATATCGACTCATGTCAAGTTTTATGCACAAGAATAACCATATGATGTTTTCAAGCACCCTAAAAATATTAATCCAAGTTGGTTGATTAAACACATCAAAAAGGCTACTTTAATGACAAGCTATTAAGCAATTAAAATTACAATGTTCCTAACAGGTTGTCCAAATTATCTGATTAATATTAGAACAATTCCTTAGGTCTTGATTAGAAATAATAACATGTGAGGTGATGAACATGCAAGCAGGACAATCAGAACAATGTACATAATAATAAAAAGAAAGAATAGAGATTAGAATGTACAAAGGAACAGTTTTTATATTAAAGATCTACATCATGAAAGAAATCATTAGTAACTTCAATAAAAATAATAAATTTATTCAAGGACCCTCAGGTATATATCGTGGCTTGGGTCTGACAACCTTCATGAAGAGCAATCATGAAGCCTGAAGATCGAATGAAATACCAGTATGTGTATTTGAAAGTATGTGTTTGTAGGTAAACGTTTGTGTGTTTGTCGATGTGAAAGTATGAGAATTTTAGAGAGGATTCACAAGTGTTCGAGTGTCGTATGTGAAAAGTGCTTTTTAATCCGGAAAACCACGGCTTATTTATAGCAAAGTATTAGAAAAAAGATAGAAAAGCAAACTGCGCGTCACGTAATGAGTGCGCTGAGCTCAGGACTCTACGTGACGCACAGAGCCACGTATCAGGCGCAGATTGGTGCGCCTGACGCGGCTCAGCCAATGCGATGGGCGCACGTGGCACGCCAAGCGCACCACCTGCGTCAGACACGGTTTGACAGCCTTTTTCTTAAACGCGTTTTTGAAGATTTTCTATTATCCTTTAAGTCCGGAAATCTGATTTTACGAGATAAAATCTGATTTTAACTTTGAAAATATTTATATTCTGAAAATTAAAAAGTTAATTATCATGAATAATTAAATGGCCTTTTTAAAAGATTGGGCTCAAAATACAATTAATTATTAGGAATAATTAATTGAGCATTAAAATAGGATTTTGGATCGTTAAAGCAAATAAATAATTTTTATACTTTAAAATAATTTTGGTCTTCGCTCTTGAGTCGGACCAATTAAGACTGCGGTATGTATCATCATTGGGTCCTTAAATGGGGAGACACGATTATGTGTCTACACTCCCTTTCTCCAATCCTTGTCATCCACTTCAACCTAAATACATAACATCCCCCTCCTTTTAACCTACCTCATGGGAAGTACATTTGACAACAATTCAATGTAAAGGGTAAGAAAAAAAGGGAGAGCAACAGCAAAAAAATCAAAGCAAAAAAAAAAAGCAAAAAAAATAAAAAAGGAAAAAAATAAAATAAAACGTAAAAGCAAAAAATGATGCAAAAAAGTGCAAAATATCGAAAAAAAAAGTGTTGCAAATAAGCCCATCAATAGCTTTGTCAAATGTACTTCTTTCGAAATTTCTAACCTTCAACCTAAAACTCTAACTTTAACCAAAAGGCCTTGACCTCCATAACCAAAAACCATTACAAGTCAAATGATACCTCTTTCATAGACCTTCTCAGACAAACCCACAACCATATCACATCCAATTAAGCCATAAAAGACAAACCATTACAAGTCAAATCATACCTCTTTAAGGCTCTCCTAGGCCAGTGAGAAATAGGCGATCGCCCAAATCATGAATTTTCAATGCTCATCCCTACCCTTAGAACTAGACTGGGATTTAACCTGCATCATTAGCCTACCTTATTGCGTGTGTCCATTCATTGTGGCTACCCCCTTTTTTCTTATTCTTATCCCTTATCGTTTTCTCAACCACATTATCACCTTTGAAGCCAACCTTCGCATAACCTTTCAATACTAAGCACTATAACCGCGCCTCATCCTTTGAGTGTTCCATTCTTTGGTCTTTCTTGTCTTTGTCACCTTAGGAGCCCTATATGGAATCTTTGGTTGAAACTTCCACTAAGCGTGACGAGATATCTTCAAAATCAAGCAATCAAGTTGGATACTTCTTCAACTCCATCTTGCTGGGGGCTTCATCACTGGTCCACACAGAAAATCATAGGCTCCAAGTCCAAGCCTATTGTGATAAGGACTTCATGACGAATCCATACAGAAGATCATGGGCTCCGGACCCTAACTATTTTATGGGCTCACTTAGGCCCGTAGCAAACTAAAATCGAAGATTCGTTCTATAACACATTTTCAATCAAACATAACCTACATGGATCCTTGGGGGCTTCTTATTTCTCCACTTTCGAAAACTATTTTCTAAAAGAAAATTTTAGCTTCTAGAGGAACAATAAAGCATCATATCTTATCTCTACATTAGCATTATATCTCTACATTAGTGTCATACCTCTGCATTAGTGTCATATCTCTGCATTTGCATTACATATCTGCATCATCTAAACACTGTGTCAAGCATTGCATACATCCTTCATCCTTAGTCATAGGATCCTAGCATTAGTTATGGAGTCGCACACGTACACACGATAGCACCTTTAAGTCTAGAGTATTAGCGGTCACTCTTTATAGGTCAAGTATTTTCTTATCCATACACTAGCACCCACATCACGGGGCATATGCATGTCCCATAATAGTTTATATGCATATCCGTGTATTCTTTGCATTTACAGGTATTTAGCGCTGAACAATTTGTATACGAATTATATTCCGCCAAGGTGTGTGAACCTTTAAGGATAAAATTGTTGGAGAGATTATTCGCGCATCTCGAGGATATAGACAGCGGTAAATCCAGTGTTAATGTGGTTCGTGTTCCTGAAGATAACAACAGCGGTCAGGTCTAGCGTTAGTCTTCAGCTAAGTATACCCATGGAGCGGGATGTAGCTCCATATATATCTATGTTTCTGCAAACTTTTGCTTGTTTTGCGAGTGTACTTCTTTCATTTTGCAGGCTTTTGCTTGTCTTGCAAAATTATATATATCTGTGTTTCTAAAAACTTTTGCTTGTTTTGCGGGTACTTCTTTCATTTTGCTGGCTTTTGCTTGTCTTGCAATATCTGTTTTTATACAAACTTTTGCTTATTTTGCAGGCTTTTGCTTGTCTTGCAAAATTATACTTCCTCCGTTCTTTTTCTATTGCAACAATTGAGTTTTCACGCTTGCCAATGCACAACTTCAACTATTAATATCTTTAGTTAATAATTTGATTTTTGAAAGTATATATCGAGATGAATCTAACAAGACCCAAGATGATTATATTTTTCCTTTTGTAAAAATCACAAGAGATAATTAAAGGCTGGTGAGTGAATAGTGTAAAAATCTCATTTTTGCAATAGAAAAATAACGGAGGAAGTATATATCTGTTTTTCTGTAAAATTTTGCTTGTTTTGCAAGTACTTTTTTCACTTAGCAAGCTTTTGCTTGTCTTGCAAAATCATATATATATGTGTTTCTCCACACTTTTGCTTGTTTTGCAAAATTATATATATTTGTGTTTATTAGGATTTGGATCCTACTTTGGATATTAAGGGTTGGTAGGCTCGAATCAGCAGGATGGAATCGTAGGATCGTAAGATCCTACAATATAGGGTAATTAGTGATAATTATGCAATAATGTGGTAAAAAAAACTCATGTTAGAACTTTACACACATTAATAATGGCGTTTTTCATTTCCAAATGGTGATAGTAGTTCAATAATCTATGATTAAAGTAACATGTGATCAAAAGCTAATAGGAGAAAGATAATATTTGGAATTATTTTGTGAAGTTTTATGATAGAATCGGATCGTAGAATCGCATGATCATAAAAATCATATTTCAATCCTACCATATGAATTTTGGTAGTTGGGTAGAATCGAAAGATCCTATTAAATTAAGATTCTATGTAGGATCGGGATCGAAAAGGTCCTTCCGGATCATAGAATCGTAGGATCGTAAGATCCAGATCGGGATTTTAATAACAATGGCAAAGACAATTTCACGTACTCTTTGCCCCCGAATACTTGAGAATTCTCATACTCTCATACTTTCAAACACACAAACACATATCTACAAACACATACACACATACTTTCATCATTCTTCATAAGTGGTCGTGGAAAGGCTTCACAATTGCTCCTCCCGAAGGTTGTTATTCTCTCAGACCCAAGCCACACCTGTATATTCCTGATGATCCTTGAATAAATCTCTCTTATTTTATATTGAAGTTACTAACGTTTTCCTTGATGATGTAGATCATCTCTAGTAAAAAATCGTTCTTTTGTATATTCTAACCTCTCTTCCTTCTTTTTTTTTATATGTTGTTAATGATTGTCCTGCTTATGTTTTCATCACCTCACATGTTATTATTGTTAATCAAGACCTAAAGAATTGTTCTAATATTAATCAGATAATTTAGACAACCTGTTAGGAACCTTGTAATTTTGATTGCTTAATAACATACCACCAAGAAAATAGTCTTTTATGTATTTAATCAACTAACTTAGACTAATATTTTTAGGGTGCTTGAAAATATTCTCTGGTTATTATTTTGCATAAAGCTTGCTGTGAATCGATATTTAGTAGAGGCCAGCAATGGGCGAACGTGGTTCCTGACCGTGTTCATACCCTCACCCCCGAACTCACTTTTTGGTTCATCACCATTAATGAAGTTATGACGTGGAAATCTACATTAGATAATTCCCAAAGTTGTCCTTATAATTTCCCAATATCCAATTAGGTTTATGAGTCTTCCTCTAAAGACTTGTGGCGACTTCGAATACTTATTTTTATTAAACCTTAAGGTATTATTCTCTCACTTCTCTCTGAACTAGACATAAGTGCATGTTCTCTACTAATATATGAAGATCAGCCAACCAAAATGGTACATTGGTACGGTTGATACATGGTTTTTTTGATGGGGTAGTCAAGAAAATGATATGGTTGAGGATTTATATGGAGACCTCCCATGCTTACATGTGAGTATTTAATATTCATGACATACCCTTATTTATGCCTTGGTGTTACCATCATCACAAAACAGCGTACCTTCTTAAGTTCAGCGTCTTGATGGATGTATAAATTTCATTTTTCTAGGAACAAATTTCTTTCCAATGTCGTCTACATGTTTCGTGCCATGGGAGAAGTTTTTGATTGGTTAAATACTTATTCTGGTTAGATTCAGATGGATAATTTCGTGACTAGACTAAAACAGGGGGCATAAACATATTAAGATAGTGGGAATTTTTTTAAAAATGCACTGGACTAAAACAGGGGCAAAAACACGTTAGATTATTGAACAAAAAGATTCATATCATTGTTAAGTGTTAAGATAGAGACGACGAACACAAACGACTTGTCGGACTTATCTTGCTAAATCAGTAATTTGTCCTACCAATTAAATAAGGGTGGTGAAATTGTCATGCAAGAGTGGTGGTTGGCTTCCTTAGATAAGTCTTGCACAGCAGGCAGTCGAGCACTACAACTACATGTCTACAACTTTATTGTTAATGTAAATAGACCATTATAATGGACTCAATTTTGACCCACCTTAATCTATTTTCCACTAGTTTCTTTTATATATCTGCACTATTACTCCGTTACGTTTTTATTGTTATGTTAACTCCATTATCGATTTTAAGCAATAAATTTAGTGTTTTCTAACTATTTACCGTGTTTGAATTATTAGGTGAATAATGAGCCAATGGAGGAGATCAAACATAGATGCTTCAGTATATACGCTAGTGGTGGCCGGATCTAACTAGCTATATATTGCAATATGGTGCTTTTAGGCGGTATTTAGAAGGAAATTAGGAAGAAATATTTTGTAGTACACAAAATTACTATTTAGTTTGGTTTAATTTGATTTAATACATTTTGTTTATATTAGTAAGAATCTAGTCATGAGATTGTAGTACTCTTATAAATGCATTAGTTTAAAAGTTCTCGATACAAGCATGACAACTATTTTGAGCTTTTGGTTTTTCCATAACCTTTAGCCGCCTGACTATAGGAAATGGGTTGAGAATTTCGAGCACTTGCTTCCATAGAAGCTGGCACAACTGATTCTAACTCAGACTCTTAGGATGCATTTCCATCCAATTGCCTTTTGAAATTTTTATTTGATCTCTGAAAGAGATCATTTTCTTCGCTTGAGAGAGTTTTTGTCCGCTCGCCTTCACCTTCCATTCGCACTACTATCAAGAATTAGCTCAAGCTTTAAGCTTGTATAGCATCGCCAAGCCAACTACACAAAATGCATTTGCAAGTGAATGATAATGTTTAGCTGCTCCCTGGAATGCCCTTTAAAAACAAAAGTAATTTCCTTATAGTAATTTGTCTCATCTATAATCATGGACAGATCTAGGGGTGGTAAAAGGGGTACAACTAACCGCTATACCCCCATTGTTTCTGAAAAAGAATAGAGATGAAACAAAACCTGCAAGCAATGAACATTTGATGTATCATGTCTCGCTAGTTGGAGAAGCGTAAAGCAAGATTTGTGGGTGCAATGAGAGAGGTCTTGTGTTCGACACCGCACAACTATATACAAACTTTTAATTACTTCCCTTTTTACTCACGTTTTTCTTCAATATATTACCATGTTGTCCTGCACCATGTTCTTTTTTCTTTTTCTTTTTTTGGGGGAAAGCATGTGTGAGGAACTTAGATCAAAGCTCCATAATAACAATTTTGTCTCTCTTTTTCTTCCCTTCATTTTTTCATTTATATACTTGAACAATAATGTTCTTCCCAAACTATGTCAGAATGATAGAATTCCTCATCAATAGCTGCTTGATTCAGCAAATACGGTGCTGCGCTGTATTGCTCGATCTGGTTCATTGTAGTTTCATCGAAAACGAATTTAATTTAACCTTCTCTTTTTTTTTAAAAAAAAAAGGTTGTTACTCAAACTTGGCGGACAAAAATATTATTAAAGCTTTATTTAAAAATAAAAAAATTGACAACTCTAGAATCTAAATGCTTATGTATTCCGTATCTGTACCGCATCACTATATTCCTGAATACGCCACTGTTTGTAATTCAGATACGAAAAGAAAATATGCTAAAGTGACTATTCGTGTCATAAAATGAATCTATATTAGTTTAGTATCTTCCGTTATCTTGCCACATTTTTTTTTTTTTGGAAGAAAGGCCACATAGATTTGAATTTCTAAAGAAAGATTTTGGGTAGATAAAAAAAAAAAAAGAGATGTCTGCTACGCAACGAAAATTGAGAAGGAATCACTTGTTAAATAAGGATGATATAAATAATTAAGCGAGGAATCATTTTATAGTCAAAGTGATTGGAAATTATGAAATCAATGTGGAAAGATAATGGAAGATGGAAGATGGAAGATGGAAGATTGGATAATACTCAAGCAAATAACACTCAGATGATGTTAACAGAGCTTCCACCAAAAAAAAAAAAATATGATGTTAACGAGCAACAAAGACAAGGCAGCACATTTTCTTCCGTTTTTCCAAACAAAATCACTTTGAATCGAATAAGAATAATCAGCTTTTGGGTAAGGATTGAGGAAACCAGGCAAAGCATCTCTCGTTTTTACAAAATAAGCATTCTATTGGAGTCTAAAGCCTGTAAAGATCAAACTTTTAATCAAGAATCTTGACTTTGAGGGAGGCTTGTCTCATTTTTTTTTGCTCCCATTAATGATTGTGTTTGAGAATTATAAGCCCCATAGGATTCCAATAAGGACCATTTGGTAATTGGTAGAAAGTAGTAAATGGCGGTAATAGTAATGAGTTTTAGTGTAAGTTTGTAAGAAAGAACTCATTTCAATATCCAGTGTAATAAGAACTCATACCAAATATGTGTTTTCCTCCATAAATTTACATTACATCTATTACAACTTTAAACATTGCATTTTTTTCCCCTTATATATATTTGGATATGTCTCTCTTTTTTCCATTTCGAATGGTTCCTTCATAATCATAAATGAGGAGTAGAGATTGGCACGTAATTCATGAATCTGCCTCTTATTTTTAAGTACTCTAGCTAGTAACAACTTTTTAAAGCAACTTTTGGAACTCTTAACATTATAAATAACCCTCAAGTGGTATTGCCATTTCCACCACCACCTACTGAAAAGTAAGTAGAAATCCTTCCCTCGGTATAACATTAGGAAAATAAATCCTACTAATGAACTCAAAGATGACGTATAGAAGATCATCATTTAGAAACTCCTCAACAACTGGCCTTATTGTTAAGAGATCAGCTGCTGCTCCAAAGCCAACGGAACTAGCAACAACAGCAGAAGCAACATTATCATTGTTGCCTCATTCTCAATCAACCAAATTTACACAAAGAAATCATAGTCGAGGAGGTAATTATGGAAATGATCAGCATCATGACATACGGGTATCATTGAAAAATAGGGCTGCTGAGCCTATAATTGAATTCCCTGTGTCCCCTGACGCTGATGCTCTTATGCTGGGAGAAGGGATTACAAATTCCAACCACCCACAACACAAAATGGTTCATGTGAACCTTCCAAACCCCTTTACTTGCATGGGATGTAAGGAGTACGGTGCTGGCTCACGTTTCACTTGCCAGCAATGCAATTTCGAGCTTCATGACTTTTGTGCTTTAGCTCCTCCTGTTCTCAAGGCCCACCCTCTCCACTCTCAGCACCAACTTGTTTTCGTTCCTAAGCCTGGTACTTCAATACTCCACTTAATTGACCAACTAGTAATTTCTTATTGAATGATGAGCACCTATAATTTCATTAATAAATAACATCTTCATTGATTAACAGGTAAAGGAGGACTCGTGAGATCAAAATGTGATGTATGTGGGAAGTCTGCAAAGGGATACATGTTTCACTGCAGTGCCTGTAGCTTTCAGTTACACCCTTGCTGTGCGATGCTATCAGCTAAGATGAGTTTCCCGACCCACCCTCATTCTCTCGTCATCTTACCAGCCACTGCAAATTCAGCTAGTCCAGGTGATCATATGTTGTGCAGTGAGTGCAAGAAGAGAAGAGCAGGAAAACTATACCAATGCACAGTGTGCGACTACTATCTGCATGCTGTGTGTGCAAAGAGTATGGTGAATGGTCTCCACGCCAATGGCATCAAAGGCCTTGAGAATGGGAAACCCAGCATGTTTGGTGTGGCTGCTAAAATTGCATCCCATGTTGTTGTAGGTCTCATGGGAGGAATTGTTGAAGGTATTGGAGAAGGATTAGGGGAAGCTCTCACTCAGAATTTTCTCAAAGGAAGATGTAACAGCACAAGGAGATCCAGGATTTCTGAGTAAAAGTATCAACTATGAAATGGAGTAGTAATCTATGGAGATGCAAGTGTGTATGTTTGTAAAATTATGTATGATCCAATTAATTTCAGTAGTATTCTAGTATTATAATTGGTTGTAAAATATATATATATGCTGCTGGTGTATCAGTATTTAGTCTGTTGCTAGTGCCCAAAACTTTCAGTAGAGTTGGCTTGTAGTATACGAGTATATTTCATGGCTTCAATCAGGGATTGAGGCATGTCAGGCTCCAACGGACGCCTCCCACATATTACTCAGTCCTCAGATAGGCGGCCTATGGGTCTCAGAGTTATCTATGTGGCGAAAATAATGTGTGGCGAATAGATTTTTAATAATTGGACATGGATTATTCTACAAAATATAACTGAAGATAATTTAATTTATTGTGATATATGCCATCAATTAGCAAGCAAAGTAATTCTTTAGCCTACTGGGCGGATTTAATTGGTGCGTGTATTTAGATGAGGTCAATTTGTGGTAAAAATAATCAAGATGTGTATCTATCAAAAAAGAAAAAGAAAAAGAGAATCAAGATGTATAGTATTAGTAATAAATAAGCAGGCCACAAATGTTCTCAAGTTTTTTTATACCAATTTACAGCCTAATATTTCCTTTTTGTCAGAGCAAACCAACTAGGTTGGACTCCTCTACACAAAATAAAGGAACAACAACTATACATCAAATAACAAAACTATTCCTCATAGAACTCTGGTCTCTATTAGTGATCTTGACCGAGATAACTAATATGATTCTCATTGTTACCTGTTGCTTTAGTTTGTCCACAACCACTGTAGGCTGCCAAACCAAGGTTCCTTAGTGCTTCATTTCTCACCCACCAGATGAATTACACCAGACCTGCATACACTGCAGCTAAATTTTTTTTTTGCACATAAGATCTTTTACTCTTCTTCAGAAAGATCATCATTCTCTGAAACATGGATTGATTTGTGTTGATTTTCAGCCCCCCCTTCACTCCTTCCCGGCATTTACCAGCGTAAGAACATTGAAAAAATTTGTGAGTATGACTCTCTACTCCATCTGCACACAACATACACTGAGCTGAGGATGGGGTTGAGTGTTTTAGATCCATATCATCTTGTGTACAGGGTTGTGCAATTTCAATAATATGATCTGCTATCAAAATTTTGGATTGGAAAAATACGAATTATATCAGATCCGAAAACAACTAGGCCTAGCTTCGAACATAGGACCAGCCTAGAGCATCCTTGCGGATGATAGAGTTATAAGAAACATCAGTCGAAGAAATCAATAGAAAAGAATAGTACCTGCAGAATGCTATGAGTTTATTAATTTTATCCAAAGATCTGAAAGTGCAATTCTTACTATTCACATAATAGACAGCTTTTTCTCCCTATCATATTTTCCCAATAGCTCTATAAAGTGCACTTTTAGATCTGTTTAAACTTCACGACGCAGCTGCAGCAACAAGTATTCTGCAGAGAAATCTCCACCAAACAATGACATAAGAAACAATATGCTGTTGGAAATTGGTATTCGAGAAATACCAGTTACCACCACAAGAAGAAGAAACAGAGCAGCTATTGCAACATCAAAACAAGTATGTATCATGGTCAGCATCAAAAAAAGAAGTTTTTCATTTGCACAAACTCATGTCCAAATATAGTCCAATGCAGTCGAACCTATATAGCAGTTCATCTGCAAAAGGAAATTCATCTTTCTTTGCTCGTGAAATCGGAATACAATTCAAAATATACATTGAATTTCATAAAATGAATTAAAGCAGGAGACAATGTAATCCACCTACATGAAGGACTTTCAAGAGATACAGAAGCAAAAGACGCATTAACAGTGGTTTTCATTTACATACAGAGGCTTGCTTCTATTGACTTGAAAATTGAGCCGGGAAGGATGTGATTTACAACTTTACAAATAAATACAAAGGCTAGAGGTAGTTGAAAGATAGGATATGATCAAAAGAGAACAACTACATCATCAGAGAGAGCAGGTTATTCTGCAATGGATCAGAGATGTGATCAATGAGATTTTCTATGGGTCCTTTACCAGTCAGTGCAGCTTGAACAAAGAAGCCTAACCAAGCAACCATTGCTAAGCGCCCATTCTTCATCTCCCTCACTTTGAGGTCCTCAAAAGCAACAGGATCTTTACTTAGATTTAATGGGTCAAAAAGAACTCCTCCTGGATAATTAATATCACCAGGTAAGAAAATTCCCAGGGGTTCCAAGGCCTCAATTCCACAATATCGTGCATACTCTGGTCCGACCTTCATAGCAAAGATCATATTACAAGTAACGAAAGAGAATATTAATAGCAATGTGTGTGTCAGCAGTCAAAACGAATTGGGAGGTAATAAATAGTAAAATTGCAAATGGTGGACCTTCAAGCCTTAAGAAGCAGGACTTTTACTACTAATATATGCAGCCAGCTAAAACAAACATGAAACGGTGCAACTATGAACTAAGTAAGAACTTTGAAATATTACTCTCCTGCTCTTCTCACCTTGCCTTTGCACTTCTGCACAAAATTTACAATCAGAAGTCTCCTATCTTATGGCCCTTACATGTCCCTTTGTGCTTAAAGATGTTTGACAATCTTTGACAAAATCTCAATTTCTATAAAAAAGAAAGAAAAAGAGTTGTGTGTTTTCAATAAACAGTTGCTACCCCCCCTAGTATGTTCCTCATTCATAATCAATAGTAACTTTTTGCCGTAACAGGGTCTCTTGTATAGAAGTGACCCCTTAGAAGTTGAAGGCAAAAAGTTCACCTTTTTATCAAAAGTGACCCCTTTTGACTTAAAAATAATCCTTTTGGGCTAACACTGAAATGGTCTTACAATAAATTTATTGTGCACCCGGTGCACGCAACATTTGCTGTAACAACCTACTTGCTATAGGTGGAATTTGATCCAAATTGGCTTTGCATGCCCCCAAAGATATTTATGGAACTTCCTCCTTTCTAGTATAGAAATATCTATAGTTTGGTTTCATGCCATTAACTATAGTCTAAGCATTTTCATCTCTTTTTCCTGAGGGTTTAACTTGTTGTAAGAGATTGCCCATTTAAAGTCCAACTTCTAATCTAAAGAAACTTGAAATATGCAGGGAAAGCTTTCTTTATTGCTAGAACACATACCCTAAAGAAGAGGCAAGGCAAGTACCAAAACCATGCAAGATGAATCAGACGTGTCGAAGCGAGGAGAATTGCATGCAACAGATGCATTCTAAAAAGACTGACAAAAGGAGAACTTTCTATTGACATGCTCAACTCTGAAGGTTTAACAAATATGTTGCATATTGCAAAAAGGGGTCGATAAATTCCTTCACAAACTACAAAATTTGTCTACTGTAGAACATCAAAAGGGGAAGAGAAGATAGAGAAAAGATAGTGCCTTAGGAAAGACAGCCTTCAACATTGGCCATGCACGCACAATAGTCGTTTCCCCACGAAAGTCGAATAGTTTAGATAATTATTAACTTATACAGTATTCAATGCAATGAACTGGCATAAGGGACGTACATTATACGTACTTAGTAGTAGCTTGAAGAAGAAGAAGAAGGCAAGAGAGCTAGTTGGAGGAGAGAGATGGAAAAGAAAATCATATCCTCTATATATAGCGGAGAGAGAGATAGAGAATGACAGATTATTAAATGTTTAGTTTGTTTGGTATTATAGGAGAGAACAAGCCTCTTGAAAGCTTGAACTATCATTCAATAGATGTTGTGTTTTCCAGAAATCAATCCAATGTAGTCTTTATTTCATAAGCTTCTTACTAAGATGTCAGTTCATACATATGGTATCAAAAAGCGATATGACCCAAGGCGCTGCCAGAAGTCAAGCATTGGTGAGCCAAGTGTTTGCTGGTGTTCTGGGGCTGAAACTGACACTTAAACAAAGACTAGAGGAGATATAAAGGAGGGACGCCGATCAGATGGATCAAACAATCAACAAAGCCTTTTCTCATATCAATCAAATACTTCCTCCTTTCCCTTATAAGTGTTACTTTGGAGGAGCACAAGTTCTAAAGAGAGGAGAGAGAGAGAAAAAAATAAAAAGATGGGACTCATGTGATGAAGAGAGAGAGAGAGAATCAATGACAAATATAGTAATGTAATACTTATTGTGAAGCGCTCTGAAATAGTAACTGTAACACTTACAAGGGAACGGAGAAAGTATTACTGTTGTTTGAGAGTTTCTTTTCTTTTCTTTTACTATCATTAGGAGAAAACAAGCCTCTTGAAAGCTCATAGCTATGTCCAATTACTGTCGTTTTTCCAGAAATCAATCACAATTATCTACATCCTCAGCCTTTAATTCTGCCCAGCTATGATAGCCATAGTGACAGATTTTATATACTTCAGCAGACTAGGTATGCATCATCCTTATAAGAACCATGTTCAAAAATTAGTAGTGGCAAGATGGAATTCAACTAGAATACTGCATATGTATCTTTGTTCCTTTTATCCTATAGAGGAGAGAATTTTGCATCGACATTGTTAATGACAGATAAGAAATCAGCAACGAGAAAACCAAAAATATACTGAATAAAATTACCATGAGAAGGACTTGGCATATGGCTATTACAATTATTCCTTGACTGCCTGCTAAGTGGAGTCCTGGAATACCAAGATAGTCAAGTGTCTCTCCCTAAATATTTCACAAAAGCAGTCAGCAGCAGCAACAGAAAGGATGAGTTAGTGTATTGACAAGTGCAGAATATTTGAAATTTCCAATATATAAATAATATGAAACAGTTACAACCAAAAACCTAAGACAAGCAAGGAAATACTACACGCTAAACAGCACCAACCACTATTCTAAACTCCCTCCTCCCCCACAACTGTATCTCCCCCTGTTTACCATATTCTTCTCACCCCAAAATACTTATATATCCCTCACAATTTCCAGGCTCCCACGCTCCTAACAGGCAATCTCTTCCCAATAAACCAGCAGCAATCACATCAACAATAGGTTGGATACTTAGGACACTTATAGTCTCCCTATGTGAGTTATCTTTTGGACCAACACATGAGATTTAGAAACCAAACAATTACAATCAGAAAAACAATGAGAATATCCAAGATACACGACCAAATCTATCTACAATAATTGCTACATGAAAGTGTGCTTGGCATCATTGGTGCTGAGTCCTTGTCATACCCTTCTCAAGGACGTAAGTTATTATTAGCTCGAGCCAAGTACATAAAGATATCTTTTTTAAGAGGTTAAAGTCTTGAAGATGACAAGTGGCATAGTGAAGACACACACGCATATATGTTGAGGTTTTCTCCCAATGTGTGTGCACGTGCGTATAACAGATACCATCCATGCACTCCTTTGTCTCCTTATAATGTGCAGGCACATGCAGACAGCACAGATCTCGCTTTATATACCACAACTAAGCATAAAAAGCTGCAGAAGTGACGCTTTAACAAAACCTGAATCAAACTTCCAAACACCTCACTCCCCAAGATGTGACAACAACAAGTCAACAACCCCGACCCGCCAGCAACTTTCCTCACTGGAAAATAAGCTATGCCTGTTCCAATTTGCTCACCATTGAAAAAAACCAAAGAAAACCAAGGTTAAAGATGGCAAAGAGTGATAAGGAGAAAGTAGATTGTACTATAGCTTTCTAGATTTAGAGCAAACACATGGCAATTACGCTATCATGGTGGTGATGAAAGGACTATCACTATGACAATGGTGGCACGGGGAAGGGGTAAAATCGGTCAATATTACTCTTTTACACGATGATTTTGTTTTATTTGCAGTACTGTCATAATGAAATTTCATTTAAGCTCCAAAAATAAATGGCTCAGATTTGTACTCATTTCAGGACCAGACTCATGTGATGTATACAAACACACAGAGCATGAAAACAACCCTGTTTCTATCTGTTATAATCATTTAGTGTATATAACAGCGGCATTAATGTAAAAACTGCCAAATAACCTGGGCTATTGAGGACATTTCAACGGATAAGAGGCCTAGAATCATGAACCGGTAAGACAGAAGTCTTAATGAGTAATACATAAACATCCTCCTTGAAATTGTCACCAGCATCAAGACTCATGCCAAGTAGCACTCTCCAAAACATTAGACCCGTTCCTGCTTAAGGTCTTCTATCCAATGCACCCATAACCACACTACACCATGCACTACCCAAAGATAATGCGGATTAAAGGGAAGTCAACCCATATGTTCCTGCTTAGTCTCCACACCAAAGGTCCTCTATCTACTGCTCCTACAGCCATACCACACCATGTGCTACCCCATAATGGTGCCGCTGAAGAGAAGCCAGGCTCATCCCAGAGAGTACTTTTTATTTTCAAAAGGGCTGGCAAGAGGAGACATGTGCAGTGGTTCAGAACTTAGTGCATGAGCCTACAAGCTTCATATACTACACCATTCTATTTCTTCAGGCTAACAAATATAAAAATACCCGTAGAGATAATTTAATTATTTGAAAGAATTACAGATAATCAGCCTACAAACTTCATCTAATACACCACTCTATTTCTTCAAGCTAGCAAACATTAGGAATACCCATATAGATAATTTAATTACCTAAATATATTACAATTACTTTTTTGCATAAAAGTATTACTCCCTATGTCCCATATTAATTGCAATGCACCCTCATGCACAAAGTTTTAGGGTGTAGATAAAGTGGGACATGATTTTATTTTATTTTATTGTGAAAGTTGATTTGATAGAATACAATAGGTATTTTTGTAATAAGAAAATATATATTAGGAGTTCTTTAATTGAGGACAGGTTGGATGGGGTGTGGTATTGTATTTTTCTTTTTCATCATTTTCAATGAAGGTATGGGGTAGTTGTAGACTGAGATAAAATAATTAGTCGGCACATGACTAAAGGAAGTGTCGAAATTAATATAGGATGGCTAAATATAGGATTTTTGCAATTAATATGGAACAGAGGAAGTGCAATTTAAGAAGTTCTCAAATTGCTCATGAGCCATGGTGTCAAAACAAGGCCGCATCGTATCGTATCGCCCGTGTTGTAAAGGTTTTAAATCTATCGAACCGATATTACCCGCATCGTAAAGGTGTAAAAAAAACCGCATTTTAGGCGGGTTCTAGGGATTTCTCATGGTTTAAGCCGATATTTGACGGTACGACAACCGTATCATCCCCGTTCCCGCATCACCGTGACCGTTACCGCGATCGTGATTCGTGACCGAAACCGCATTTTCGAACTATGTCATGAGCTTATCAGGTTGAGTTGGGGCTTGCTCAACTCTACTCGTTAAGGTCTAGAGCCGAGTACAACTTTGAGTCACGTTATCTCAGGATTTCACCGAGCTTTTCCTTTCAATTCTCAACATTCACATCTAATTTAGGAACATGACGGGACAAGCATGA
Source organism: Beta lomatogona (assembly GCA_947646795.1). NCBI lineage: Eukaryota > Viridiplantae > Streptophyta > Magnoliopsida > Caryophyllales > Amaranthaceae > Beta > Beta lomatogona. The sequence goes on from CANSNZ010000969.1 coordinate 139,346, forward strand.
CTATTTGAGACATAAAGTTTGTTATCTTCTCATAGTCTCTAAGTAATCTTGTTGAGATTTGACATAAACGTTAGGCAAATAAAGAAAAATTTCTGAAATGTCTTAAAAGCAGCGCTTATCATTTTTTGGAGAAGGGACAGACCTATACATGTTACTTTATACTCTACTTAAGATATACTCCCTCGATCCTTCTAGTTAAAAACTAAAAAGAATCTAATTTATGAAGGTCCAAGTTCGACATCTTTCGCTTTTTGTCAACTAACATATAAGGAAAAAAATAATTTTGTGGGATTCCCTTGGATTTGTACTTACTTCTGTTTTTTCTCTATCGCAATATTGGGAATTTTACACTGCTCATTCACTCTCCTTTGACCATCTTTTGTGATTTAAACTTAGGAAAAATATAGTCATATGGGTTCTTGTTAGATTTGTTTCGATATGTACTTTCAAAATATCAGCTTATTATAACTTTTACTAATCGACTATTCGAGATACTAATGGCCGAAATTGTGCATTGACAAGCGTGAAACCCCATATGATGCAATGAAGAAAAAAAAAAAAAAAATAACATAGGAAGTTATAATGTGTACTATCAAATTATTAACTTCTCATCATTTTTATTGATATGTAATCACAGACATTCATGATGAGGGTGTTGCCTTGGAACTATTAAACGAATACGTGTCAGCTTAAAAACAGGATAGGACAGAGGGAATCCATAATAATACTCAAAGTGGAACTTAAATGATGGAGGCAAAGCATGTGAACTTTTGAGGAAGGGATTAACCAAAAAAAAAAAAAAAAAAAAAACTCGCCTTAAGTTTTGAGTAACCAACTCTCCACCAGACAGGTTCAGGAAAGTGAGAAGTTTCACTGAGGTCCAATATTTCTGGAACCAGGGCGCCAAGAGCTCCAAGCATAGCCCAGCGAGCATGAAGTATTTCAAAGCTACAGAGCAAAAAAGTTCTCATATACATTATTATCAATAGATTAAAAAAAACTACACAGCTCGCTAATCCATTTTAACAGCTTACTAGAACACCAAAATGCTCAATGCTAACTCATATTCAGATAGTAGGATTTCATAAGTTAACAAAAGGTGTTTGTGGTTACTGTAGGTGGCTGAAAGGCTACTACAAGGAGTTCTTCCGTAAGAAGAGAGAGTTGCGAAAAAATAAAAAGGCGGGCATGCATACATAGAGGCATACAGCACATAGATAGTTGGTAATACTGTCATGAAAGGAGCACAATGTGGCAGTCACTCAGTACCTTCAGCCAATTCCAGGCATGATAGCCTCCCATAAGATATCTATTTTAGCTCCAACTCCATCAGAAAAAATTCTCTATTTTGATCCTCAGAAAATGCACATACACACATTTATACAGCAATACGAGAAGTTCTATTAACTAATCATGTGAAACACTAGATCATAGCGCTACTTAAACTGTAAATTTGTTTAACGGTATATATTAGACCACGAACCACACAAATTCCATCTGCCCACTTAAGCCTCCAAATGGCAAAAAAAGGAAAAGGAAAAGAAGCGAGGGAAGAATGAAAAGAGACCAATCTATGTCCCACATTCTCACTTAAGAACTATTGACAGAGTTTATATCCGGCCATATCCTAGTAGTTAGAATCTAAAGTCCTTTCATAATAGATCGTGGGTTGAGAGCATATTTCGTCATCTTTTTCTTCCTTTAGCAGTTGTAGAAGGGTTATTAAGAATAGGCATTAAAAATCGTCTTCTTATTTAGTTTCCCAATATTACAAAGATTGTGTTTTAGCAAGTAACTTATGTCTTCTTATTAGTTTCCCAATATGTGTTTTAGCAGCTGTAGAAGGATTATTAAGAATAGGCATTAAAAATCGTCTTCCTATTTAGTTTCCCAATATTACATAGATTCTGTTTTAGCAAGTAACTTATGTCTTCATGTTAGGTTTAGCTTACAAAAGAACCCTATTGTTATGTTCTCTCTCAAATGGAATCTTATTTATTGAGAAGTAGTAGACTTTTGTGCTAAAATAAAAATTTCCATCAACTGCATTAAAAGAGTGTTCCAATCTAACAACCAACAAAAGTCCAAAGCAAATGGATAAAAAGAAAAAACAAAAAGAAACTTTCAGGCTTTGACAATCATCAAAACCTCCATTAATAACACACTAACATCTTATTTTCCTAAATCAAAAGAAACAACTTCAATCACAGGATCATTTATAACGAGCTCAGCAGCTTCTAAGATGTTGTCAGCATATATGTTGTCTCCCTCTACAAAACAGAAGGATCCGAGTAAAAACCATAGTAAAAAAAATATTCTAATTTGATTATACATAATTTTAACTTTTAAGAAAGTGACAAATGTTACTGATATCCCAATATTTGGATGGCCCATCTATATACTCTTTTCGCTTTTGAAACAAGCATCTTAAAATTTTTGTAAATGTAAACCCAAATCTCATCTTTTATATGTCAACTGGATTCTTTTTATGGTCTGAATGGAGCAAAATATGCTCCAGTTTCTCTCACATCAAGAAGAAGAAGCGGGCTGGAAAAGAAGTTTGAAAGATAGGCTTTGCAACAATGGTGTTGCGGAGCCATAGTTAGCCCACTAGAAGTTATGTTTGGGACAATATGGTGATCCTCATATCATCGCGGCAAGAGAACTTGAAGACTCTCTATTTTGGTGGGCTAATTATGGCTCCGCAACACCGTTGTTGGAAAGCCAAGCTTTCAAGCTTCTTTAAAATGGAACATATTTGGCTCCATTCAAACAGTAAAAAGAAACAAGTTGACATGTAAAAGATTGGAGATTTTGGTTTACATTCACAACAATTTAAGATACTTGTCTCAAAAGCAAAAAGAGTACACAAATGGGCCATCCAGATATTGGGATATCGGTAAGATTTATTACTTTCTTACAAGTTAAAATTATGTATAATCAAATTCTAACTTTTTGATTATGGTTCATACTCGAATCCTTCTTTTTGTACGGGAAGATAGCATAGATGTTGACAACATCTTAGAAGTTGTTAAGCTTTCCATAAATGATCCTGACATTGAAGTTGTTTCATTTGATTTAGGAAAATAAGATGTTAGTTATTAGTGTGTTACTAATGGGGGTTTTGATGATTTTGTCAAAGACTTGGAAGTTTCTTTTTGTTTTGTTTTTATCCATTTGTTGTGGACTTTTGTGATATAATTTTGTTGGTGGTTAGACTGGAACAATCTTTATGCTGTAGATGTTATTTTTTTGGGTTTTTTTTTTTAATATATATATATATATATATACGTTTAAGTTCATATAAGAACCACCCTTATGAACTCATGGTGAGAACCACTTATTTTTCCTCATTTTACGAAGATTTTGCTTATTTCACAATGTCTTTGCTCATTTTATGTTTTGGCTTATTTAATATTTTTATGCTCATCTCACAATGTTTTTTCTCATTTTAGATTTTGCTCATTTTACCTTTTTTCTCATTTAACTTTTTTATGCTCATTTTACGTTTTTTTCATTTTAAATTTTTGCTCATTTTTACTTTTTTGCTCATTTAATGTTATGATTGCTTTCTACTCATTTTATGCTTTTGCTCATTTTTTGCTTATTTTATGAAAGTTTTTCTCATGTTAAGTGGTTCTCACCATAAGAGGGTTCTCATTAGAACCCAACCCTATATATATATATATATATATATATATATATATATATATATATATATATATATATATATATATATATATATATATATATATATATATATATATATTAATTCATTTCCCGCATCCTCTTACAGAGTCCAAATTTAGGATGGTGTCCTAATATCCTAAAATTTTAAAGATTGTTGTATCGTATACTCGGATAAGTACCCGTACTCGAGTCCATGTAACATAGGGCAGAGTGAATCACTTGCATTGCACCCCTTAAAATCCTAGTACCCAATCAAATAAGCCGACTGATCGTCCATCCTTCTCTAAAATTATCGATTACAAGACTTCTAAAAGTTTTCCTTTCAACTGTAACAAATGCGGTGAAAAAGGTCATAAAGGCGATAAAAGCACTCACCATACACTTTTTACCACAATAGAACATACAGAAAATGCAATTAGCCATATTGATGAAACCATAAACCTTGTAAAGGTTCAGGCAACATCTAAAGGTAATGAAGAAGAAGATCATGTGGCCTTGTGCCCATTTCCTGCATCTCACACTTCTTCCACCATATTGGATAATGTAACGCATTGAAGCACACCCACATTCAAGCTCACATATGAAAGGTGTGGCACAAAGGGAAAGCAAAGCAGCAGCAGCAGCAGCAGCAGCAATCCCAAGGCATAACAGAATAATGATAAGGTGGCAAGAAATAGTATAGTAAAGTAGTAAGACTCTGTGAGAGAGAATCTGAGGCCTTGCTATAATTTTATAAATGTGATAGAAGAAGAAAGAGAAATTCAAGCAAAATATTGAGTGACCTCATTGTAACCAGGGAGTGTCTAGACCACTCGAAAATCTAGGAGTTTTCTTTGCTGACTTGAGCTTTAAGATATCAATATATCCCATCATGTTCCCCTTTTCTCTCTAAATTTCTCTGTATTTACTCATCTTCTCTCTTCTAAATCATCTGGGTTCCTCTCAGATCAGTGGAACAATCAAAATTGAGCTAATTTATAACAATTTGAGGTTTGCATGACATGGCTAGCTTTGTGTTTTTCTGAACTTGGGTCTTGGTGTCTTTAAATTGGACAGTGAGTTGGACTTCAATAATGAAAAATCACCAACCGCATTGATCTCTCCATTATTAATGCGTTAAAAAAATGGTTCAAGTCCCTTTCTCTATGCATAGATTAGAGTTCACCATGTGTACGAGTCAACAAAATATTGTTATGTTCTATGCAAAACTTAATTTGTGCTCACGATATTCTCTATTAGCCTTAGATCAATGCCAATCTTATGTTATACAAGTCAGCAATAAAAGAAGATGATATGTCGACCTCCTCCTCGTTCTTTTTTTATACCCAATGGTAGATCTTGTTCTTTTTCATCGTTCGAGCATGAAGCTACTTCTCGAGAGTAAGAGAATATTTATTGTTTTTATGTCCCACCGATAAGTGTGTAATTTGCTATATATTTATTTCCTAAATTAGCTTCTTAATTGTCATTTAATTATTATCTTAGGATTTTTATTTGCTTTTAATAATTATAGCTCTATTTGTCTAAGTTTATATTTTATTAGTGATAGTGTTTGGTAATTGTTACTGATGATAATTATTTTATTTCCAAAGGAAGTCAAAGCAGAGGACAAATAGTAGATAAAAGAATAGAGAAGAGAAAAGGAGATTACAAGAGTCCTTTCACCTTCTACTTCGCATACAACAGCAAAAACTCTATCATTTTCCAACGTAATTCAAGATAACAAGATGATATCAATCATTTTTCATTCTATCTTTTGGCACCCTCTTATCTTTTGCCCATCAAAAATACCAAATCTGTTTTGGGGAGGTATATATTACCGAGATGAATCACGCCAAAGAAAGACACACACACATACACAAGAGAGTTCGTGAGATTGAAGAGAAATGTGGGTTCATCCAAGATCGAGCGATTGGTAGGGATCGAAGAAGTATTGTGTTTTCGGAGGCGAATTGACGGCAGCGGCTGCATTAGTTCGAATCTACAGTCATGAGTTTTCTCCCTTCTACTTTCAATTAGTTGTTCTTGTGATTGAACTTGTTTCTATCTGAATTTATTCATGATTTCAGTTTCTGATATCTCTATCATTTGAGTCTAATTGGTTAACGCTGAGTTAATTGAATTTAATTATTTAATTTAATATTTATACAATTCATACTATTGTTGGCTGGTTATGAAATTTGATATCTTTACTTGTAATTGGACGCAACTAGTTGTTTAGATACTCAAATTGTGCTATATGACTATTAGGCGCGGCGTTTAATAGTTGGATAGGGAGGACGACTTGAGATTAATAAGAGTGAGCGGCTCATCTTAATATTCTTAAGTGTATGAATTGTGCTAATAAAACAAGTTTATTAGGATTGGATTTGTCTTAGCAAGATTCTAGGTTTTTAGTGAGTAAGACAAGAATTGATCGTGGCGATAATTCACCAATCTAAGTGTTAAGTTAACTACTAAAGTGGTCTCAATTATAAAGGTTAAGAAGCTAAATTATGACTAAACATTCTAGGATCGAATCGGGAATTAATAAAGTTTGTGTGTCGTCACTTGTAATTAGTAGTTTAGTAGTAGTTTTAATTTTAATTAGTCTAAGTAGTTTTTTTTACAACCGAACCCCCCCTTAATCGTACATATGTGAATAGTGTAAATAGTGTAACTTCGTATATCATATATATTTTTGTCACTTAGTTGAATATTTGAGTTTAGGAAGTTAATAATCTTCTCGTGGGATCGACCCTTTCTTACCCTTTTACTAGTTATAAATATTTTTGAAGGGTTTAAGTTAGGTTTTTAATTTTATACGGTAAACGACATGTATCAAATTTTGGCGCCACCTAAATCACAGTTGCTTGCATACTAGATTTGACTCACTGCATTGTTTCATAATTGGTCAGCTAATCTGCAGAAATTCTAGGATCGATGAATACTAATAATTCGAATAATGATATGCAGACAATATGTTAAATATATATTCTACTTCCTTTGTGTTCTGCACTCATGATTCGTTTTTAAGTGTGGGGGGAAGACATCCATTTCCGTTTATATGGTTTTAGCTATGATTTGTTTCTCCGGATATTCAATGGTTATACCTAAAGTACATAATTTCATGAACTTCACTCCTAAACTTTCTCTTTTCTATTTTCAGGTGCATGAATTTGGATACGGCAACCAAACTTAAGCGTATAAACCAGTCCATTGAAACTCTAAACGAAGCTAGCCCAGAGAAATTACTTTACATCTTTCAAGATAAACCAATCGAAAACTCAGAGATGGGTGAGGAGAGAATTTTGAAGGAATTGGGCGCTCCAAAGCTAGATGATGAACCTCTTTGCATTGTTTTTCCAGCCTTGGAGAAACCCTTGAAGCTGAACTCAGGTTTTCTTAATCTTCTTCCCAAATTTTATGGGAACGCAGGTGAGGATCCTCATAGACATTTAAAAGAATTTATAGTTGTTTGTTCAACTATGAAACCTGAAGGAATTGAACAAAATCATGTAAGATTGCATGCTTTCCCATTTTCCCTACATGATTTAGCTAAAGATTGGTTGTATACTCTATCTTCTGGTTCCATTACGACTTGGGACGCCTTACAAAAAGCTTTTCTTGAAAAATTCTTTCCCGCACGTCGTATTGGATCCATAAGAAAGGAAATATGTGGAATTAGACAACATGCTTCAGAATCACTATATGAATATTGGGAACGTTTTAAAAGATTATGTGCTTCATGTCCACAACATCAAATAACTGATCAACTGTTAATTCAATATTTTTATGAAAGATTGTTGCCTAATGATAGGGGTATGATTGATGCTGCTAGTGGTGGCGCATTAGTAGACAAAACATCAACTCAAGCTAGGAATTTAATTGCTAACATGGCCCAAAACATTCAACAACATAGCACTAGAAATGACGTTAAAAGAGTAAATGAAATTGACTTAAGTGGTGTAAAATCTCAATTGCAAGAAAATGCTCAACAAATTGCTACTTTGACCACTTTAGTGTCTAAAATTGTTGTTAGTAATGAGTCTAAAACTAGAGTATGTGGTATATGTTCTGATTTTTCTCATGTTACTAATGCTTGTCCGACTCTGCAAACTGAAGATGTTAATGCCTTAGGAGGTTTTTCCAATCAAAGAAAATATGATCCTTATTCACAGACTTATAATGAAGGTTGGAAAGATCACCCAAATTTTAGATATGGAACTAGACCACAGTTTTCACAAACTAATCAACTTAGGCAATTTGGTCAACAAAACCCTCCACCCCAATCTTCTGGCCCATCATTAGAAGACTTAGTGAAGCAATTAACTACTCAAATAGGTCAAGTTCACAACCATGGAGTCGAGTATCAAAAGAAAACTGATAATCACCTTCACGACATAGATACTCAAATAGGACAAATTTGTACTCCTCTAAGTAACTTAAAAACTCAACTTTCAGGTAAACTACCATCTCAGCCACTACCTAACCCAAAAGAGAATGCCAAAGCTGTGACCCTTAGGAGTGGGAAAGAGTTGAGTGAACCAAAGGTAAAGAGTCGAGAGATTGAAAAAGAGATAGAGGTTAAACCTGAAGAGGAACTTAATATAGGAGGAAATGGAGAGACAGAGAGTAAAAAAGATCATGAAGGAAAAGGTAAGATTAATTCTGAAATTGATGTTTCTCGTTTTAAAGAGGCGCCCCCGTTCCCTTCCAGATTTGCTAAAGTAAAGAAAGAGGCTCTTGACAATCAAATTCTTGAAACTTTTAGGAAAGTTGAAGTCAATATTCCCTTACTTGAAGCTATTAAACAGGTCCCCCGTTATGCAAAGTTTCTTAAGGAACTTTGTACTAATAAAAGACAATTTCGCCCTTCTGAAAAGGTAAGTATGGGGGAAAATATTTCAGCTGTGATTCAAAAGAAGCTCCCCCCTAAATGTAAAGATCCTGACATGTATTCTATTCCTTGCAAAATTGGTAATTTGAAATTTGGAAGATGCGTGCTAGATTTAGGAGCTTCGATTAATGTTATGCCTAAATCTGTCTATGATACTTTAAATGTGGGATCTTTGTCTACAACTGATGTGGTTATTCAGTGATAGGTCGAATGCATTTCCTATTGGAGTTTTAGAAGATGTACTGGTTCAAGTAAATGAATTAGTCTTTCCTGCTGATTTTTATGTACTTGATATGGGTGATAGAACCGATAATGTTCCTTTACTGTTAGGAAGACCTTTCTTGAAAACTTCTAAGACTAAAATTGATGTTCATGAGGGTAATTTGACGATGGAATTTGATGGTGAAATAATTAAGTTCAATATATTTGATGCTATGAGATACCCAAGTGATGTCAATAATGTTAGTTCTATTGATTCCTTTGATGCTTTTGACTTTATGGCTCAAGAAGTTTTTGATAAGTGGTGTGAAAAATTGTTTGAGATTGATGATTTTAATGATTGCAAGGAAACTAAAATGTCTGCTTCTTTAGTAGGCGTGTCTGATGTAGCAAGTCTTGATTCGCAGAATGATAAAAAAATTAATTTTGATCTCTCTTTGCCATTGTCTGTACCTAAACTAATCCCTTCTTTTGTTAAAGCACCTCAATTAGAGTTGAAACCACTACCCTCACATCTAAAATATGTTTATTTAGGTGATAATGAGACTCTACCTGTGATTATCTCAAATGCTCTAAATCACTCTCAAGAAGATAAATTGGTAAATGTGCTAAAAGACTACAAGGAAGCTATAGGATGGACTTTAGCTGACATAAAAGGAATTAGTCCCACCTTGTGCATGCATAGAATTTTTCTTGAAAAAGATGCCAAACCCACTAGAGAAGCTCAACGTAGGTTAAACCCCTCCATGATGGAGGTAGTTAAAAAGGAAATCCTTAAGTGGTTAGATGCAGACGTGATTTATCCTATTTCTGATTCTCAATGGGTAAGTCCGGTTCATGTGGTTCCTAAAAAGAGTGGAATAACTGTTGTTGAAAATACTAAAGGAGAGCTTGTTCCAACTAGAGTGTCTAATAGATGGAGGGTATGCATTGACTATAGGAAGCTTAATCAAGCTACTAGAAAAGATCATTTCCCTTTGCCCTTTATTGATCAAATGCTAGAAAAACTTGATGGTCAATCATTCTTCTGCTTTCTTGATGGCTATTCTGGTTATACTCAAGTACCCATCGCCCTTGAAGATCAAGATAAAACCACATTTACCTGCCCTTTTGGTACATTTGCCTTTAGGAAAATGCCTTTCAGATTATGCAATGCCCCTGGAACCTTTCAGCGTTGTATGATGAGTATCTTCTCTGATTTGATTGAACAAGATATGGAAGTGTTTATGGACGATTTTACTGTTTTTGGTGATTCCTTCGATAGATGCCTCCATGGTTTATCCCGTGTTTTGAAAAGATGTGTTGAAACTCACCTTGTGTTGAATTTTGAAAAATGTCATTTTATGGTAGAACAAGGTGTAGTACTTGGACATATTGTAAGTGCTAAAAGGTTTAGAGGTTGATAAAGCTAAAATAGATGTCATTAGTTCATTGCCATATCCTACATGTGTTCGTGAAGTTAGATCATTTTTAGGGCATGCTGGCTTCTATAGACGCTTTATTAAGAATTTCTCAAAAATTGCATTTCCCTTGTGTGTTCTGCTTGCTAAAGACGCCACTTTTGACTTTAACGAGGAATGTAAAAAGGCTTTTGATGAGTTGAAAGAAAAATTAACTAGTACACCTGTGATTCGACCACCTGATTGGACTCTACCCTTTGAAATCATGTGTGACGCTAGTGATAAGACCATAGGTGTTGTTTTAGGTCAACAGAAAGATAAAGAATCCTATGTGATCCATTATGCTTCTAAATCACTTGATTCTGCCCAATGCAATTATACTGTAACTGAGAAAGAAATGTATACTGTCATTTTTGCTTTGGAAAAGTTTAGTCCTTATTTACTAGGCACACATGTTATTGTGTATTCTGACCATTCAGCTCTAAAATATCTCTTGAAAAAGAAAGAATCAAAACCTCGCTTGCTTAGGTGGATGCTTTTGTTACAAGAGTTTGACTTAGAAATTCGAGATAAGAAGGGTGTTGAAAATCTAGTTTCTGACCACCTCAGTAGAATTGTTCCTCGAGATGATTGGCCTTTAATGACTGAATTCTTTCCCGATGAACAACTTCTTTCAATGTATCATGTTGAAACTCCTTGGTATGCTGATATGGTTAATTATTTGGTGACTAGCACATTCCCTTCGACTTTGTCTAGAGCTCAAAAAGAAAAGATTAAATCGGATTCAAAGTACTACTTTTGGGATGATCCTTATTTGTGGAAATCGTGCTCTGACCAAGTAATTAGGAGATGTGTAGACTAATCTGAATATGCTTCGATTCTTACTTTCTGTCATAGTCTTGAAAGTGGAGGACATTTTGGCCCTCAAAGGACTGCTCATAAGGTTCTGGAATGCGGTTTTTATTGGCCTACACTTTATAAAGATGCTTATATGTTTTGTAAGTCATGTGAATGTTGCCAAAAGACTGGAAATGTGTCTAAAAGGAACGAAATGCCCCAACATGGAATCATAGTTTGTGAAATCTTCGATGTGTGGGGTATTGATTTTATGGGCCCCTTCCCCTCCTCTTTTGGTAATCTTTATATTATTCTTGCTGTCGATTACGTTTCTAAATGGGTGGAAGCTCAAACCACCATAACTGATGATGCTAAGACGGTTGTTAAGTTCGTTAAGAGTCACATATTTAATAGATTTGGTATGCCAAAGGCCATAATTAGTGATAGGGGTACCCATTTTTGTAACAAAACATTTGGGGCTCTCCTTGAGAGATATCATGTGACACATAGAGTAGCAACAGCCTACCATCCTCAGACGTACGAACAAGCTGAAGTGTCAAATAGGGAAATCAAATCAATTCTAGAAAAAATGGTAAATCCTAACAGGAAGGACTGGAGCCTTAGGTTAGATGACGCATTATGGGCATATAGGACAGCTTATAAGACATCTCTAAGAATGTCCCCTTACAGACTTGTTTAGGGAAAAGGATGCCATTTACCTGTAGAAATCGAGCATAAGTCTTACTGGGCTGTAAAGCAATGTAATATGGACTACGAACAGGCTGGACAGAGGAGGAAACTTAGTTTGCAAGAACTAGAAGAAATCATATTAGAAGCTTACGAAAACACTCAGATTTATAAAGATAAGACTAAAGCCTTTCATGATAAGCAGATTATTAAAACTGATTTTTCTGTGGGACAGAAAGTCCTTTTATATAATGCTCGCTTAAAGTTGTTCCCTGGTAAGCTTAGGTCCAGATGGTTAGGTCCTTTTGTTATTACTGATATTTTTCCTCATGGTGAGGTGGAGATTAAAAGCTTGGAATCTGGAAAAGCGTTTAAAGTAAATGGCCACAGATTAAAACCATTTTATGAGTTTGAGCATGTAGGTTTAATTGAAGAGCTCGAGCTTCATCGAGAGTGATGCTTGCATAACGTCGAGCCAACGACATAAACTAAGGGCGCTACTTGGGAGGCAACCCAATACTGCTATTATCGCTTTCTCTTGTTACTTCCTTTTATTTTCTTACTGTTCTTTCAGTTTTATACTAATCATTCATGCCTTATGCTTATCACAGCTAGGAAATCTAGTCATATTCTAACGTGTTTTTGCTCTCCTATACCGTCCTGTTTTACTGTCCACCAGCACCAATCAGTTTCTACTTGCCACATTCGCATCTCATGAGTGATACTCCAGAAGTGGTGAAGCAATCAGAGTTTCCAAACTAGCTTCATATTAGGAAGACAGGACATTAAAGCAACATATATGAACAAGGCAGCCCGCTATGATCTCCATTATTATTTCTCGTTGTTGAAGAAAGATGCACATAACCAGCTAAGTTCCCTCATTCTTTAGTTTAATTCTTTTTCATTGAGGACAATGCAAATTAAGTGTGGGGGGGGAGATAAATGGTGACAAATTTCAATTTTGAGCTGGACATTTGGTGAATTGGCAAAATCATAGGCTGGATTGTGTTCATTATATGATGTATAATTTTATTGGTTAAACACAGGTTCTGGTATCCATGACTTTAAGTTATAAGAAATTGGGATATGTCCTGTTTTAGGGGAAGTGCTGCTAAATTTTCTGTAGAATTTTTATTTTATTTAGTTACTATAAAAAAAAAAAAAAAAAAAGAAGAAATTGTGCTTTTGCTTGCATTAGTTATAGGACTTTATTTGCATTTAATTTAGGATTTCCACCTCTTAACTTCCTAAGGAATGGCGATTACTAAGTTGATAAGAAACACTAACCTAACTTGTTTTTGAAATAAAATAAAAATTTTCAAAATAAAAGATTTTGGGAATGTTATATAATTGGAAACGGATAGTCGAACTTGAGAGATTTATAATATAATTGAAAAAAAAATTATCTTCTTTCTCTTAAATAAGCTGGCTAGATAAATAGACCAAACCTTGTGAGCTTCTGAGCCTATTAGACTGACACATCTGCATCAGTCTCATTATTTTTTTTTCTAGTGTGATAGTTCCTCAATGAAGTGTGGCTCTTGAACTTGACTTGGTACTCTTTGAGACTTTTGTGACAAATGCTATGAAGAAATGATTTAGGCGTCCTTTTCAATTTTTTTTTTTTTAGCCTCAGAGATTTTATTTCATATAATATATCCTTTGTTTAGCCCTTTTGAGCCTTAAATCCCGTATTTATTTGCTAACCATACATTACAAACTTGCAGCCTCCTACAGATTATACCCAAGCCTGGCTGAGGGGAGTTATTATATATTGAGTTTGTCTTGTAAGATTGCGTTATGTTAGAGATATATTATTGAAAAAAAAAAAGAGAAAACAAGGGTTATAAAAAAAATTTATTATTGAAAAAATCAAAGAAAATAAATGTTTGAAAGTCATAGAACGATGAAAATGCTATGAAATATCCATATAAGTGTTGTAATTGCATTACTTGTGAAGATATGGTGAATAATATGAAAAGAAAAAGAGTTGGAGTATGATGTTTAATGTATAAATAGAGTTTGTTGTGACTGAAACATCTTGAGTCATGTAATTTTGCTCCCTTTAGCTTGGCTTCTTATTAACTCCACATTCCTAAATATTATTCCTACCCTTCAACCTTAGCCACATTACAACCTTTTGAAAGACCTTTTGATCTTTATGCATTTATTATGTCATTTCCAAGTGGAGAATTGAGACGATAGTCAAGTTTAAAGAAATATACTTCATCTGGAGTCGACTGGTTATAGGTTTGAGTGAATATTATTTAACCCCAGACACATGAGAGTTGAGTGTTTTATTTATACCTATGAGGGTCTATTTATTGAACTTGATACGCATACATTTGTGGATTCATGCTCGAAATTTTTGAGTTGCGAAAGATAACAATTAGTTCATGAAGTATTATGAAATTTGATAGTTCGATTGTTTAAACACTAAGAGTATGACATCTCCACTAACATTTTCTTAACGTTTTTCTGACTAACTTGAAATGTTTTAGTTTCTTGTAGTGTACTTATCTAATTTAGCTATTTCCGACAAAGAAAATTGAAGTGGTATATTAGGTCTTGCATTTAGTTTCTTTATTAATGTCATTATAATATCCAAGTTTGCTAAGTGGTTTGAAAACCTATGTTAATAAGGCTTTGTGGGTATGCCATCTGAAAATCCTCACGAGACCGTACTCGTCCACTAGGGTAGCCTAGGGGTTTAAAGGGTTTGTTGCACATGCTAAGTGCAATCGTGATTCCTACGACAGTGAGTTAGGTTTTTATTGCTTTCCTAGTATAGTTTTATTTTTTATTTTAGTCGTGTTTTGTTCGAGGTCGACCAAAAGCTAAGTGTGGGGAATTTGATAAGTGTGTAATTTGTTATATATTTATTTCCTAAATTAGCTTCTTAATTGTCATTTAATTATTATCTTAGGATTTTTATTTGCTTTTAATAATTATAGCTCTATTTGTTTAAGTTTATATTTTATTAGTGATAGTGTATGGTAATTGTTACTGATGATAATTATTTTATTTCCAAAGGAGGTCAAAGCAGAGGACAAATAGTAGATAAAAGAATAGAGAAGAGAAAAGGAGATTACAAGAGTCCTTTCACCTTTTACTTCGCATACAACAGCAAAAACTCTATCATTTTCCAACGTAATTCAAGATAACAAGATGATATCAATCATTTTTCATTCTATCTTTTGGCACCCTCTTATCTTTTGCCCATCAAATATACCAAATCTGTTTTGGGGAGGTATATATTACCGAGATGAATCACGCCAAAGAAAGACACACACACATACACAAGAGAGTTCGTGAGATTGAAGAGAAATGTGGGTTCATCCAAGATCGAGCGATTGGTAGGGATCGAAGAAGTATTGCGTTTTCGGAGGCGAATTGACGGCAGCGGCTGCATTAGTTCGAATCTACAGTCATGAGTTTTCTCTCTTCTACTTTCAATTAGTTGTTCTTGTGATTGAACTTGTTTCTATCTGAATTTATTCATGATTTCAGTTTCTTATATCTCTGTCATTTGAGTCTAATTGGTTAACGCTGAGTTGATTGAATTTAATTATTTAATTTAATATTTATACAATTCATACTATTGTTGGCTGGTTATGAAATTTGATATCTTTACTTGTAATTGAACGCAACTAGTTGTTTAGATACTCAAATTGTGCTATACGACTATCAGGCGCGGCGTTTAATAGTTGGATAGGGAGGACGACTTGAGATTAATAAGAGTGAGCGGCTCATCTTAATATTCTTAAGTGTATGAATTGTGCTAATAAAACAAGTTTATTAGGATTGGATTTGTCTTAGCAAGATTCTAGGTTTTTAGTGAGTAAGACAATAATTGATCGCGGCGATAATTCACCAATCTAAGTGTTAAGTTAACTACTAAAGTGGTCTCAATTATAAAGGTTAAGAAGCTAAATTATGACTAAACATTCTAGGATCGAATCGGGAATTAATAGAGTTTGTGTGTCGTCACTTGTAATTAGTAGTTTAGTAGTAGTTTTAATTTTAATTAGTCTGAGTAGTTTTTTTTTACAACCGAAACCCCCCTTAATCGTACATATGTGAATAGTGTAAATAGTGTAACTTCGCATATCATATATATTTTTGTCACTTAGTTGAATATTTGAGTTTAGGAAGTTAATAATCTTCTCGTGGGATCGACCCTTTCTTACCCTTTTACTAGTTATAAATATTTTGAAGGTTTAAGTTAGGTTTTTAATTTTATACGGTAAACGACACGTATCACCCACCCTATGGTAGAACTCCGATTGTAAACTCTTTTGGTAATGGATAGTGGACCCCCGAGAATGTATCTTGTTAGCTTGTTCTTCATAGTGAACTGTGAAAAAACACTCTAACAGACAAGCACTACGAACCAGGGCCTAGTATAAGATTGACATGAAAAGTAATAAAGAAAAGCAAAGAAGAATACTTGTAATATTTCTGTAAAGCATCAGGATCCTTCCCCAGCCCTGCCAGGTCAAAGCCATAGTCTCCTGGTAGTTGTCCTCTTAGATATGGCGGGTAATCGAAAGGTATTGGACCAAGCCACCGAGGACGATCTCCTCCATACCAACGACTGCGTAATTTGATAGATTTATTATGACAAGCAATTAAGATTTACAACACACAATCTGCATGAATCATGTGCTCATATCAGATTCAGTCACTGCAATCACATGCATGTTTGTATAATTAGAGTAATACAAGTGAACAATCACGACTTGGTAGCTACTTAATAGGCAACCATTGCGTAGGATGAGGCAACCTAAATCATGAAATGACTACAAGGAGAAACAAGTTTATTTTGTAATGCAGCATATTCAACAATTGTAGCCTTGGAGGGGATAAATGTCATTAAAGTGCCGCTAAATCAAAGCTAAACACGCTGAATTATAATGATGGAGGTGATTCAGCGTCAAGAGTTCAAAAACATATTAAGCAGCCCAAAGAAAGGATCAAGGGATGAGACCTTAAACACCAATTCACTCATTCACTAGACTATAATTAACTCCGGCCGACTATAATTCCACCCTCCACACACTCTCTATACATAAATGCTTCTAAGCACAGACCGTAAATCGATAACTGACATGCTCATCAAACATAGTTGTACAATCTATTACACAAATACAACAGTTAATCAGCTCTAAATTAAAGTAGACAATAATTGAAGTTGTTTTTCCAGTAGAATGAAACATTGACATGAAAAAACCTAAAATTGAATGCAAAAATTGACCTGGAATTTCGTGCCATTTGGGCTAACTTGTTGCGCTGCATAGAATCTTCAAGAGCAGCCGACTTTTGGTCCTGAAGACGTCGCTGAAGCTTTTCGCCGAGAGGGCTGTTGGCTATGGCTTTAACAGCCGAGAACGGAATTGCTGAGAAAACCAGCACTCCGACCAGCTGCAAATGCGAATCATTCACATTCAGATTTACATGGAGTATTCAAATTCAAGAAAAAGAAATTGCTTCGAAGTTCAAGAAGGATTATTATTAACCTCTTGCCAAGAAGCTTTGAAACAAGGGCTGAATTGCGTTTTGACATTATTGGGTAAAAGCTTCCGCAGATGATTCACATTCCCTAAAAGATGGCTGGAAGAAGAAGAAGCAGGTAGACTGTAAGTAGGTGTATGGGAATGTAAGTGGTTTATCAAAGCCATGAGGTATAAGTCACAACTCACAACTCACAACTCACAAGTAAGAATTTCCTTAGTGGTCTTCCATTATATGGCTGGATTTTTCAAGGATGAACCATATACTCATTTGTATGTGTAGTACTCAAATGTATCTATTGGTTGAGGAGCTTATGATAGTTTGAGTACAATGGAGTGTTTGGCAATTAAAATTTTGGAGCAAAAAGAGAGTTTTGGACCACTTTTAGAGTTTTAACTAGTCAAAAAATCTAGAAGGGGTGTTTGGTAAACGAGAGGTTTAGAGGGAGTTTTGGAATAAAAACTCTCAAAATGAAAAAGCTCCTAATAGGAGCTTTTTCTTTAAAGGATTAGGTAAAAATATGTTCAATGACTTTTTTGCCTCTAATAATAATACTACACATATGTATTAAAATAATGTCATTTCAAACAAACAAATGGCAATAAGTTTTTAACAATCAAGTTAACTGTTACCGAACACATTTATAAAAAAAAGTTGTCAAATCAGCAGACAAATCTGCTGAACAAAAAGTTAAAACTTTAACAACAAACTCTAAACTCTAACAGCTAAACTCTAAACTGTATTCGCCAAACAGGACCAATAAGGATCTGAACTTTTGGGTTTCTTTAGTGTTGAGAACCTATAACTTTATTTTTCACCGTTTGGGACTTCATTTTATTTTCTGGTGAAATTTGACTATAAAACACACTACAACCACCCCCAAAACCACTCTATAAACCACTAACCACTCCGAAAATCACTCAAATCACCACCAGAACTACACCCAAACCACCCCGAAACCAATCCTAAACACCCATTAAACCACCCCTACAACCTTGAAAACAAACCTAGCCCCCAAAACGACCCAACCCAACTCAAGAAAACCACCACACCCACGACAAAATAGCCCTTGCTTACCACTAGAAAAATCACCTTATTCAGTTGAAATTTATTTCTGTCAAGAAATTAAGGGATTGTAATGTGCTGAGAGGTTTGATGTGGGCCCTAAGAAGACGTTTGACCTCCTTTATCCGTACGACGGAATCATGCAAAACAAGGTTAGACTACCCAGGGATTGTTCCGGGATCGCCCCTTCGATGCTCAAGTCAGATGTGATTGAGGTAGAGAGAGAAATAGATCAATGTAGAGAGATACCCCGATATTTGTAGGTGAGAATTGAATACCTATTTATTGATGAGACTAGTGCTATTTATACTGTTGGGGATTCCCAGACATGTAACTTTGAGGAGAAGGGCCCTCTTGGAGGCAAGAGGTCTTATTTCCTTTTAAGGTAACCATACCTTTTACAGTTTAAGGGGGCTTTACTAGCCCCATGGTATTAGGTCAACTCCATGGCGGGACCCACAACTGCCATCTGTCTGGTAAGAAAGTGGGCCCCATTGCAATACTGTGCTGAACCTTGAATTGGCCAAACAATTAGCCCCAAGCCAAGGGGGGGTCATTGGGCCCAGGCTTAATAACTCGCGGCTTTGACGGAACAAATGTCATCCACTTGCAGAATGTCCAAGTGGTGTGCCCATGGCATTGGAATAGGGGACTTAATTTGACTGTATGGATATCCTAGAGTTCCTAGCTTGAGTTTGGCTAAGTACGAGCGTGGCTCGAAGTCCCAAATTGAATTAGTCGAGTGGGTAGGACGACGTTCGACCAAGGGCTAATAAGCCCCACGCTGTAGTGACTCGGCAAAAGGGGAAGGGGCCCCAATTTGGTCGAGTGGGTAGGACGTCGTTCGTCCAATGGCTAATGAGCCCCATGCTGTCCGAACGGGTACCTTGAGATACTTTGCCCATATTTGGCTAAGTATAGAAGTGACTCAGCAAAAGGGGAAGGAGCCCCAAATTGCCCGAGTGGGTAGGATGTCGTTCGGCCAAGGGCTAATGTAACACCCCCAAATTTCTCTATTTCTAAAAACATATTTTAATATATAACACTTGAGAAACTTGAGAGTATTACCGCCACGTGATAACGTTAAAGGCTTTAATACTAACTACTAACTGAACTTTAAACTAATGCAGCGGAATAACTGAAATAACTTCTCTTTATTGATATAAACTTTATTGTACAACTATAACAATGGAAATAAAGAAAATAAAATAACAACTCCTTAACTAATTATGATTCCTCACTAGCTCCCCCATATGAAGTATGCATCATGTCAACCTGTAAAATTCTGCTCGCCAAAATAGGGTCATCACAGGGACAAAGCCATAAAACAAAACAAACAAAATGTGTGTCAGTAAAAATACTGAGTACATGTATATGCGGAATAGAAAAACACTTTAAACATTTGAAATATTTAATTTCGAAAATCCTTCCTTGGATACTTGATAATCTTATAACATAAAGTATTTAACTTTAATAAAAACTCCTTTTCCTTGCCTAGGTACCTTTCCTAAAGTGTGCACACCCCCCAAGTTTAGTATTCCTTACTGAGTCTATTACGAGGGGTTACTACCTTGTCCACATGACTTATACAAAAAGTACATGGGTAAATAATATAATGGCTACCGTTCTTGCTAAGATAACAAGCCGTTGCCTGGGTAAATAATAATAATAGCTACCGTTCTTGCTAATAAATAACAAGCCGTTGCCTCTTTATAACTGTGATCATAAAAGATCATATATCTAATAAAAATCCTTCTGAAATAATCCTCCTTTAAAAAGAATAGTACTACTTATAAATTTAGCCATATAAAGGCATAAATAAATAACTTGCTTAAGAGGTAACTTTTGAAAAAATATAATAATTCAAAAACACTCCTTTTTAAATATTTAAACGTGCATTTAAATATCAAACTCCTTGTAAATTATATGAATACAGATTCAAAGATCAAACTTTATAATAATATTGAACTAAAGACATTCAAACATGATACATACAAAACACATGTAGTTCATAATAAAACTTATAAAAACATGGACTTCAATCCAAAATATTTTCCTAAAAACATGATACTAAGGTTGCAAAATAATTATTAAAGATCTACATATACACGCACCTTGAAAATTAATAACTACTAGGGAGAAGAGAAAAGGTAGGCTAAGAGGGAGAGAGAGTTTAAACTTGAGAAAAGAGATGTATTCCTCAAATTTGGTGTGAAGAATATGATGGGTGGAGACCCCTATTTATACTAGTTGAACAAGTAGAGTCGTACTAGGACTAGGAAACTAAAAGATGAGTTTAACGAAAAAAGATAAACTAATCTAACTAAAATCTAGCTAATATATACGATTATCCAACTAAGATTAGGAAAGGTATAAATTATCACACAAAATAAAATTCTATAAGCTTAAATAATTAAAAAGATAAGTAAAAACAAAAGTAACCAAAACTTTGCTTAGTTGCGGCTCACCGCGTGAATTTGCCGCCGCATAATAAATTTTTTTTTCTTTTTTTTTTTTTTTTTTTTTAAAAAAAATCTTTTTCGATTTCCTTTAAAACATTTTAAATTTTGTTTTAAACAAACTATCTAGATTTTATAATTAGTAAACCTAGGCCCAAAATCCAAATTGAGCTAAGATTAATTTAAACACCTAAAATCTTTTATAAAAGCCTATTTTAAAAGCCTTTTTAGTAAATAACAACCTTTTTAATAACCAAAACTTTTCTAAAAAAATATAAATATTAACTACTAAAATACGGAGTATTACAGCTAATGATCCCCACGCTGTCCGAACGTGTGCCTTGAGATACTTAACCCATATTGGGCTAAGTATAGAAGTGATTCGGCAAAAGGGGAGGGAGCCCCTAATTGGCCGAGTGGGTAGGATGTCGTTCGGTCAAGGGCTAATTAGCCCCATGCTATTGGTAGACACATAATTGTGTCTCCCCATTTAGTACCCTATGATGACCAATGCCCCGCTCCAATTGGTCCGGATCGAGGAAAGAATAAAGAACGAGTCTAAAATAAAATGTTTTAAGCCCAAACCATTTTATAACCTTTTTATTAAACCATTTCCAAAACCCTTTTTATAAATAATTTTATAAAAGCCCATTTTCTAAAACGTATTAAATTAACCTTTTGATGCCCATCTTTGAAAACCTTTCAAAAATAGTTTTTATGAAAGCACAATTTTTTAGAACACCTTTTCTAGCCCAAATTAATAATTAATTAATTTTATTAATTAGTTTTATTAATAAAAATATCTTTTATAAAAAGTAATCTTTTCCCAAAGTGTTTTAAATATCTTTTACTAACTCTTTTCTAAATTTTTTTTTTATAAAAATCTTTTAAAAAACCTATTATCTTTTAAAAACTTATTACATCTCAACTATCTAAACCTCCCTAAACCTATATATATCCTCCATCTAATAATTCACGAGGGACTAATCTCAACCTCCCCTAACTAATTTTACACGGCCAACTCAAAATCTCACTCAACATCTCCCTCAAACCAAAATCACTCGACGCCAAAAAACACATCACTCGTCCTCACAAATCTACCCCCGACACATAACCCGCCGCCTAATACCTTACGACACTCCTCATAAATCATAATTCATCTTCCTAAACCTGCGCCTAAGTTACACAACCGATCCCTCTCCAACTGATTCATCCCTAAGTCCCCTTGTAATCTTCTCATCACACACATCATCATCATCTTCACCTCACTACTCCCTGCCGCCACATCATCATCATATGCGCATCATCATCATCCTAATTCCCTAATCTTACTACACCACATCTAATACTTGCGCCTAATACATAACGGGATCAAATCACAAACATCACACAGTAATATAAATCGATATTTTTCTTTCTTTATTAGACGCAACTATTTGATCAATCATAAATCTTTTTTAAGACTTGTTCGATATTTGATTTTCCAAGATCCGTACAAATCAACGACTCCGGACGGTGGTATAATTTCTGAGGGTCAACTAAATTAACTATATTTATTTGCTTTCTTTTTTATTTTTATTATTTTATTGAAGTTACTAACAGTTTATTCATGATGTAGATTGTTAACGCATTCGTGCGACTGTAAATATTGTATATTCTAACCTCTTTTACTCTTATTTTTTTATATAATATTCATATTGCTATGATTGTCCTGCATGAATTTTTTTATCACCCACATGTTATTATTGCTAAATAAGACCTAAAGAATTGTTTTCATTAATTCAGATAATTTGGACAACATGTTAGGAACCTTGTAAAATGATTGCCTAATAACTGATCACTAAATAGTTAGTCTTTTTGTGTGTTTCCTGAACCCATCTAGATTAATTATTTTAGGGTGCTTTAAAATATTGTTTGATTATTCTATTGTATAAAACTTGCTGTGAATCGTTATTTAGTAGAGGCCAACAATGGGCAGTATAGTTCCTGACTATATTGTACCCTCACCCCCGAACTCACTTTTTGGTTCCTGAGCATCTATGGAGTCATGACGGGGAAATCTATATTGGATAAGTCCGTAAGATGTCCCTTTCGTTTCAATATCCAGTTAGGTTTATGTAATACTCCGTATTTTTCGTAAGTTATTAATTCTAATATTTAAAAGGATTTTAATTATTAAAGAGGTTTATTATTCTTATAAAGGTTTTAAATAGGCTTTTATGATATATTATGGGGTTTTCAAATAAATTCTAGCCCAAATTATATTTTGGGCCTAAGTTTACAAATTATAATCCAAGTAGTTAGTTTAGTAGTTGAAGATATTTCTTAAAAGAAAATCATAAAAGATTTACCAAAAAAAAAAAGGAAAAAGATTTAAAGAAATTTCAAAAAAACAAAAGATTTATAAAAAGAAAAAGAAAAAGAAAATTTTTAGCGCACAAGTTTTGCGGCGGCAAAACTCACCGCCGGTGGTATGTTTTGTTTTTTTTTTTCTCATTTTTATCTTTTTCTTCATATAAGATTCTAGATTATTTATCTCAGGGGATAATTTATATTTGTCCCCGGTCCTAGTTAGATGATCGTAAAAAGTAGTTGGATTTTAGCTAAATTTATTTATCTTTTCTTTTAAGCTCATCTTTTAGTTTCCTAATCCTAGTACGACTCTACTTGTTCAACTAGTATAAATAAGGGTCTCCACCCATCATATTCTTCACACCAAATTTGAGAAATAAATCTCTTTTCTCAAGTTTAAACTCTCTCTCTCTCTTAGCCTACCCTTTCTCTTCCTCCCTAGTAGTTATTAATTTTCAAGGTGCGTGTATATGTAGATCTTTAATAATTATTTTTGCAACCTTAGTATCATGTTTTTAGGAAAATATTTTGGATTGAAATCATGTTTTTATAAGTTTTATTATGAACTACATGTGTTTTGTATGAACATGTTTGAATGTTTATTAATTTTATTATGCACTTGAATTATGTCTTTAGTTCATTATTATTATAAATATTTAAAAAGGAGTGTTTTTTTTCAAAAGTTACCTCTTAAGCAAGTTATTTTATTTATGCCTTTATATGGCTAAATTTATAAGTAGTACTATTCTTTTTAAAGGAGGATTATTTCAGAAGGATTTTTATTAGATATATGATCTTTTATGATCGCAATTATAAAGAGGCAACGGCTTGTTATTTATTAGCAAGAGCGGTAGTCATTATATTATTTACCCATGTACTTTTTGTATAAGTCATGTGGACAAGGTAGTAACCCCTCGTAATAGACTCAGTAAGGAATACTAAATTTGGGGGGTGTGCACACTTTAGGAAAGGTACCTAGGCAAGGAAAATGAGTTTTTATTAAAGTTAAATACTTTATGCTATATAATTATCAAGTATTCAAGGAAGGTTTTTCGAAATTAAATATTTCAAATGTTAAATTAAATAAAGTGTTTAATATTCCGCATTTACATATACTCAATATTTTTACTGACACGCTTTTTGTTTTGTTTTATGGCTTTGTCCCTGTGATGACCCTATTTTGGCGAGCAGAATTTACAGGTTGATATGATGCATACTTCATATGGGGGAGCTAGTGAGGAATCATGATTAGTCAATGAGTTATTATTTTATTTTCTATATTTCCATTGTTATAGTTGTACAATAAAGTTTATATTAATAAAGAGAAGGTATTTCAGTTATTCTGCTGCAATAGTTTGACGTTCAGTTAGTAGTTAGTATTAAAGCCTTTAACGTTATTACGTGGCGGTAATACTCTCAAGTTTCTCAAGGAGTTTTATATTAAAATAAGTTTTCCAAAAAGAGAGAAATTTGGGGGTGTTACAAAGTGGTATCAGTTTAAAAGCCTAGGGATATGAAACTGGAATCTAAAATTAATGGGTAGACTTAAGGATGGGCATATAGGTTATAAAGTTTCGCATTCTTTTCATATTTATATTAAATATGCATAAAAATCTATTTTATTATTTGAGGAAAAACGATTGATTTGGATAAGTTGGGTTGGCAATGTTTCTGGCAAGGAAAGGCTTGGGCTCTCACCAACGTTGCGTGTAACCAACTCTTTCCTGGGAAATTCATTGGCCCGACTATTCTTTGTCATGAATCAAGTACTCATTATAAAACATATTTGGAAAAACAAAAGGTTGAAAAAAATAATTTTGGCAAGAAAAGTTTTAGCATTTTATGTGCATAAGTAGAATAAGACGATAGACGTATTTTTTCGAAAATTTGAAAAAAAAAATATTTTTTTTAGAAATTTTTGGAATCTTTTTCGATTCATTTCAAATTACAGTTCAGATTTATTTTTATTTTAACTATTTTGTCAACATGTAATTCATATTTTACTTATATATCTATATTTTTTTTTTCGAATTATAAAGCTGAATTTTTTTTATGAAGTATTGAAATTTTTATATAAATTGTTTAGTTATTGTTATATTAGTAATATGATTATTTTGAATATATTTTAAGGAAGTTGACTTATTGTCAAGTTAATATGGAAAATCTTCGTATTTTTCATAAGCAAAATAAAGAGTTTATTGTTTATTATAAGAATTGAGTTATTATTATGTCTTTCATGACATATTATTAAGAAGCTACTTGCAAGTTGTGATATTACTATCTTTTGAGGCATTTTTTTTTGGCACGGATATTTTCTACGAGATGAATTTGATTATTTAACGTTTTATATGACATGTATGCATGTGATCTAATTCATGCAAAGTGATTTAGATGTTTATTTTGTTGATTTATAAGTGTTACAAGAACCTATGACTTCAAAGTAAGCCTAGTTGTTTTAGATTCATTAAAGGTGAATACTATTTTGGTCCATTCCTTTGAAAGAAAGAAGTTTAGTAGTTATGTTTTTCATATAGACATGAAGAAGACATTTCCATATGTTATGCTAAGAATTGTGAAATTAGTCATTTGAAGTTTTATGAAGTTGGATGATCTTTAATATTTGGTGACATGAGTAATAAAGGGAAAATTTATGATTTGTGGAAAGTACAAGTAGGAGATCAATGATTGATACTCGTTTGCGCGAATTATCATGATTTAGATAAGTTATATATTTTGTTTATGGATATAGTCAACACCATTATTTTAGTTATGATATAGTTATAACCTTAAAAAGGTGACAAAATAAGGGATATTATGAGGATCTTATAGGTATATGAGATACCATATTTGAAGTTTGATTTAATTAAGGAATCTTACCCTATGCTGAATTGCAAATATATTTAAAGAAGTTATCGTTGTTATAGTTAAGCAAAGAAAGTACGAAAGACCATATTTGAATTTTTAGTAGCTTTCCAAACGTCATGCTAAGTTGATTTTGGGGTATTATTAAGTGTCAAGAGAAGTATTAACTTTTAGAGTAGTATTAAACTCTTGCTTAATGTTTGTTACAATGAGTTATAAAGGATTGGGTATATTAATTATAAAGGAGCTAAGTGACTATAAGTGACTCTAATAATAGAAGAAATATATTCTTTTGGGAGAAATTTGGAGCTTAATAAAAGAGAAAAGGGAAGAAACTAGTCATTCAAGGTAATTGATTTTCGAAAGAATAGTCGTATTTTTATATTATGGACTTAAACATTGAGTTTATATTATGTGAAGGAGTTAATTTTATTGAAATGAAGATTGTATGAATTTTTAGGAAAAGATTATTTATTTACTATCTCAAGTCCTAATTGACTACTGTCTATTTTGAGAGAATATTAATGATGGTACTTTAAGAAAAAAAATTGAAGATGAATTTCGAGGAGTTTTAGTTTTGAGGACTTAAGTAAGGAAGTTTATTTTTCTTCAAGTATATGTTGTGTTAGTATATATACTAACAAGTTTTGCTTGTGAATAATGATGAATTGATTTGATTTTGATTTGTAGTAGGATCAAGGGTAATTTTTTTATGATATTCATTGTGAGACCTTCATGTGTCATGTGAAGCTGACTAAATTTTGAGGAGAAAGCAAACATACTTTACAAACAAAAGGAAAAGCTGTTTGAATATTGTATTTTCGAGTAAAGTTTACGAAAAGTTTTATAAAATTCTTTTGTTCTCTTTATATTATAGCATTTTCATAATATATTAGAATTTACCTCAAGTTTTTTTTTTCCTGCTACCCCTGCCTTTAGTATCAATTTGTAATTCTTTATTATTCTAGAATTTGGAAAAATTTCCTACTCAAGTTTTAGAAAATTTTTAGTTTGTCATAAACTATAACCTTTTGTACTTATTCAAATACTTTCTTTATTATGTTGATCTATTATTGAAGACAATTATTTCTATTATTAATACCTTGAAACATAAGTTATTTTTTTTTAACAGCTTAAACGTTATTTTTGGAAGTGTTATTATTTCTCTAGTGATTTTATTGTTACATTTTCAGCAACGATTCTTATATTGTTTGCATTACAAATTTGGTAAATAATTTTAAGTCAATTTTAAGCCTTAGTGAGTTACGGGGGCGTAACTCCTTTTAAGGGGGGTAGAATGCGATAGAGTTTCGCGCTTTTAACTTAAAATGCTATTTTTGACCAAATTTTGACTTATTTTATGAGTTATTAAATGAGCCAACTTACTTTGATACAAAATTTTGTGATATATGTGAATTACATGCTTTATTTTTGTTTGCTTGCTTTAAGTTTCGAGGACGAAACTTCTTTTAAGGGGGGTAGTCTGTAATACTCCGTATTTTTCGTAAGTTATTAATTCTAATTTTTAAAAGGATTTTAATTATTAAAGAGGTTTATTATTATTATAAAGGTTTTAAATAGGATTTTATGATATATTATGGGGTTTTCAAATAAATTCTAGCCCAAATTATATATTGGGCCTAAGTTTACAAATTATAATCCAAGTAGTTAGTTTAGTAGTTGAAGATATTTCTTAAAAGAAAATCATAAAAGATTTACAAAAAAAAAAAAAATGAAAAAGATTTAAAGAAATTTCAAAAAAACAAAAGATTTATAAAAAGAAAAAGAAAAAGAAAATTTTATAGCGCACAAGTTTTGCAGCGGCAAAACTCACCGCCAGTGGTATGTTTTGTTTTTTTTTCTCATTTTTATCTTTTTCTTCACATAAGATTCTAGATTATTTATCTCAGGGGATAATTTATATTTGTCCACAGTCCTAGTTAGATGATCGTAAAAAGTAATTGGATTTTAGCTAAATTTATTTATCTTTTCTTTTAAACTCATCTTTTAGTTTCCTAGTCCTAGTACGACTCTACTTGTTCAACTAGTATAAATAGGGGTCTCCACCCATCATATTTTTCACACCAAATTTGAGAAATAAATCTCTTTTCTCAAGTTTAAACTCTCTATCTCTCTTAGCCTACCCTTTCTCTTCCTCCCTAGTAGTTATTAATTTTCAAAGTGCGTGTATATGTAGATCTTTAATAATTATTTTTGTAACCTTAGTATCATGATTTTAGGAAAATATTTTGGATTGAAGTCATGTTTTTATAAGTTTTATTATGAACTACATGTGTTTTGTATGAACATGTTTGAATGTTTATTAATTTTATTATGCACTTGAATTATGTCTTTAGTTCAATATTATTATAAATATTTAAAAAGGAGTTTTTTTTTTCAAAAGTTACCTCTTAAGCAAGTTATTTTATTTATGCCTTTATATGGCTAAATTTATAAGTAGTACTATTCTTTTTAAAGGAGGATTATTTCAGAAGGATTTTTATTAGATATATGATCTTTTATGATCGCAATTATAAAGAGGCAACGACTTGTTATTTATTAGCAAGAGCGGTAGCCATTATATTATTTACCCATGTACTTTTTGTATAAGTCATGTGGACAAGGTAGTAACCCCTCGTAATAGACTCAGTAAGGAATACTAAACTTGGGGGGGTATGCACACTTTAGGAAAGGTACCTAGGCAAGGAAAAGGAGTTTTTATTAAAGTTAAATACTTTATGTTATATAATTATCAAGTATTCAAGGAAGGTTTTTCGAAATTAAATATTTCAAATGTTAAATTAAATAAAGTGTTTAATATTCCGCATTTACATGTACTCGTATTTTCACTGACACGCTTTTTGTTTTGTTTTATGGCTTTGTCCTTGTGATGACCCTATTTTGGCGAGCAGAATTTACAGGTTGATATGATGCATACTTCATATGTGGAAGCTAGTGAGGAATCATGATTAGTCAAGGAGTTATTATTTTATTTTCTATATTTTCATTGTTATAGTTGTACAATAAAGTTTATATCAATAAAGAGAAGTTATTTCAGTTATTCCGCTGCATTAGTTTGAAGTTCCGTTAGTAGTTAGTATTAAAGCCTTTAACGTTATCACGTGGCGGTAATACTCTCAAGGAGTTTTATATTAAAATAAGTTTTCCAAAAAGAGAGAAATTTGGGGGTGTTAGAGTTTATGATTCTTGCTCTAAAGAATTGTTGGCGACTTCTTCAAAAACATAATTTTAATAAAACCTTAACAATGGGGTAGTCAAATAAACGCGCTCACACCGCGTGTAGGCATTAAAGGAATTAAAAATGCACGCCTACACTATCCACTCAGGTGCCTTGAGATACTTAGCCCATGTTTGGCTAAATATATAGAAGTGACTCGGCAAAAGGAGGAGAAGCCCCAAATTGGCGAGTGGGCAGGTTGTCGTTCGGTCAAGGGATAATGAGCCCCATGCTGTCCGAACGGGTGCCTTGAGATAGTTAGCCTATATTTGGATAAGTATAAAAGTGACTTGGCAAAGAGGAAGGAGCCCCAAATTGGCGAGTGGGTAGGACATCGCTCGGCCAAGGGCTAATGAGCCCCATATTGTCCAAACGGGTGCCTTGAGACACTTGGCCCAGTTTTGTCTTATATATATACGGATGACTCAGCAAAGGAGGCCGAGTGAGTTGGACGCCGTTCGGCCAAGAGCTAATGATGATGTGGACATGGATGACTTCCCTAAAACAAGTCATAGTTCTGTTAGGATTTGTGTTGTTTTCCTAATTCTAGTAGGAATAGGACTCTTGAAATCCTAATCCTAGTAGGATTAGAACTCCTAGTTCTGTTAGGAATCTCAAAGTTTTAGTTTGTTCATAATTCAAGTTGAGTTAGAAATCTAAATCCTAGTTGGATTAGGATTCCTAATTGGAGTAGGATTATAGTAGCATTAGGAGTCTAGTTGGAGTAGGAGTAATAGTAGGCGTCCAAGTTGAGCTAGTTCTACTTGGATTAGGAGTTTGTTATTTCATTATTATCTTGTTCTTAGTTTCCTAGTCTTAGTATGACTAGGGTTTTATTTTACACGCTTATATAAGGCTTTGTTTCATTAATAAAAGGGGAGATTGAGTTTTGATAAAAGTCATTCCTTTGTGAATTATTGTTGTTTTTGCCGAGATAACAAAATAGCATCGTTGAATTTAGTCGAGATAGCTTTATTCTTCAACCCTAGTTCAATTTAACCGAGATAGTTGAATTGTTCATATCCTTTGTTACAATTTTCGTTCATTATAGTTAGGGCTGTGCAAAGACCAGGGTCGTACCGTAATCTGGACCGGACCGGAATTTGGACTGGACCGGAATCTTCGGTCCGGTCCTTGGTCCACAGAAAATCCCGCTTTCGGGTTTTCGGTTCGGTCTGGTCCAAACCCCGAAAATTCCGGTCCGGACCGATGGACCGGAATTTCTGTTCTTTTAAGTAAAAAATAAGTTTTTATGTTAAAAAAAACTTTAAAAGTTAGAAAGTTCAAAACCTATTAGTATTTATTACTATCTTTAGGATTATTGCTATTAAAATTATTAAATGTTAATGTATCTAATTTATAAATATCTTTAAATCAAATAAAAATATATTTTTTAAAAGATATAAAGATTCTAGTCTAACAGGTCCAAGATCGGACCGGACCGGAAAAATTCCGATTTTTTCCGGTCCGGTCTCGGTCCAAAAAACTCACATATTCCGGTCCATACTGGTCTTGGACTTGAGCACACCCCTAATTATAGTACATGAAACACAGAAATTCAGTTCGAGTTAATAAACACACAAAAAGATCGGAACGAGCCAAAAAATCCACATCAAATGAGCTCCATGTTGTCCGAACGGGTGCCTTGGGATACTTGGCCCATTTTTGGCTAAGTATAGAGATGACTCATCTGGCTGAAAAATGCCACTTGGCAGCCTTGTATTACTGAGTCTTGGGGTCCCTCCTTTCCTGACTGAATGGGTGTCTTTTGGATCCTTGCCTTTGACGATTCACCTTATTTGGACTGAGGTTGGAGGACTGTTTAGGTCCAATTAGGCCATATAAAAAGCCCATTAAAGAGATGCAGAGGGGTTGTCATTGCGCGCTCTCTGAGGTTTGTCTATACATATATGGGAGAGGAGAGAGAATTTGAGATCATTTGCTCATTTCTCTCAAACTCTCTCAAACTCTCTCAAATTTATGCTATCCAATTCTCTCGAGTTCCCAAAGTTTACAGCCTTCATTTTCGTCTAACCAAATAAGCTGCTGATCTTTCCTTAGCCTTTTCTTTTTGTTTTTTGAATAAGTCTTGGCCGGCTCCCTCTGTTAATAAATAATGGGGAGTTCGTCCGAGTCACTCACCGGCCCAACATCACCTCCTTATAAACTGTCCGAGGAGGTGAGAGGGGGTAGGAATAATGTCGGTGTCGGCCCTGATTGGTTACCCCGACCTCTCGGCTGTCCCCGATGCGGTATCCCTTCTGAGTCCCCCTTCATCTTTGCAGGAGGAGGTCGAGGGCATCATTCCCTACCCTTGGAAGGTGTCTCTTGCCTATCCCTACTCACGGAGTTATTTAGAAAAATATCTGACTGCTGGTGTAGTTAGGGTGGCCTTGTCCAAAGCCGAAAAGCATCCATGACGTCTGGGCAGCTTCAGTTCCCCACTCAGGATCCGAATGGGGGCCTTGGGACCTTCTACCCCTTCCTGCCTGGATGGAGGCGTTGAAGGACGATCTCCGCGGTATCAGCGGAAAAGTCGTAGGAAGAGATCCTTTCTTTCTGGTCCGACCGGAGGCATCGCACACGGTGCAGTTTATCATAAAGCCTTGGAGATGGGGCTCAGATTCCCTATGACTCCCTTTGTTAAAACTCTCTAAAACGGTTATAACCTGACACTAAGTCAAATCTCACCGAACTCCTGGGGTGGATACTCGGCTGTCAGGTTTTGTATGACATGTTAGGCGTGGATCCTACACTTACTTTCTGGCGAACCATGTTCCGGCTGGTCGAGGTTGTTGCTAAAGAGAATGGTCCAGGTTGCTGGAGTTTCCAAGTTAGGAAAGGATAACGAGTGGTCAAAAACTTGCCCTCATCACAAAAGGGCTTCTGAAAGGAGTTTGCTTTTGTTTACTTTGGAGGAGATTGGGCATCCCCTTAATTCTTCCCGAGGTCGAGCCCAATTTTGAACTTAATTTTCGGGTGCTAGAACTAGATGATGAGGAGGCCCTGGCTACATGTTACATGCAAACCCTATCCAAGATCGTCAACAGGGGAGAGGTTTATGTTCCGGGTAACTGGCTGCCGGATTGTGGCCTCTTCAAGAACGAGAGGTTTCTCTCTGCAATGGGCTTGAGCCCGGCCTTTCCGAAGGGTAACCAGCCGAGGGGATTCAGCTTTGGGTCGGCCGTTTCTTTTGTTCTGAAGTTTTTAACTTTTTCCTTTTTGGTAAGCAGCGCAATCCCGAGCTCATTTGGCCGAAACAAATCATGAGATGGCGAACCGACTCAACTCAGCTGCAATGATGGCCCATCGGCTGAAAAATGAGATAGCTACAAAAGCTGTCAAGAAGCCCGAGGCACCCAAGGTATGACCCTTTCATTTTTCACAATTTCCTTATTGCATCCTTTTTATTCTGACTTGTTTATTTTTTAGGACCTAGGCAAGCCGAATAGGAAAAGGAAGGAGCGATCGGCTGAACGAGTCGCTCAAACGGAGAAGGCTCTAGTGAGGGCCAAGGCCGAGAAGGAGCGAACTGAAAAGGCTAAGACTCCACACTGGGTCTCTTCTAAGTCAGCCGAGGTGGTCAGCCCGGTTAATCGTTCCGAGTCACCAATACGGGACGATGAGGGGGGTATCTCCCTCTTTCACGAGGGGGACTTGAATGCCCTCCGTAGCCTTTAGTATAATCCTCGCTCACCATCTCCAAAAAGGGAGAAAGGGGAGCCTTCCGAACCGGCAGGAGCTACCATCCCATTCACTGAGTTTCGTCGCTCTGATAAAAACAAAAGGTGGAAGGCGGCCTTCGAGCAGATCTATACACTGATCGACCAGGAGTCGCTAAATGTGCTTAGACCGGCTGAGACGCACGAGCTCTACCACTTGTGGCTTGACGTGAGTTTTGTCCTAGTTTTTGCTTTCTTTTCTAAGGTTTATATGCTGACATTTTCTTCCAACATGCAGTTCTCTCTCCGAATGACTAACGTTTCCTGGAACCGAGTGGGCCTCGAAGAAGAGGTCGTTGAGCTAAGGACCAAGGCTAAGAAGCACTTCGATGAGGTCCAAGCGGCTTCGGAAGGGAAGCGAATCGCTGAGAGCAAGTTGGAGGATACTCTAAGGGATATCAAAAAAGATCAGGCCGACATCACCAAGGAGCGGGAAGGGTTCGAGAAAAAAAGGTCCGATCTCACTATAGCCCGAGACGCCGCTTTGAGGGAGAAGTTGGATCTGGAGGTTAAGCTGCAGAAGGCCGAGGAGGATCTCTCAGCGACCAAGGTTCTGCTCAAGGATGCCAAGTAGAGGCTAGAGAGGGGCCAAGAGGGTTGGTGTGCCGAAGGGCAGCAAATCGACGCATGCACCGACTACAACAATGAGGTTGGCCACCATGCTTAGAAAATGAGGGAGGATAAGGCCTTGGACTGAATGAGGAAAGTACTGGCCAAGGAACATCCGAACCTAGACTGAGCCACCATCTCGGCCAAATACCAATCGACCTATGATGCTGAGGTTGCCGAGATCTGGGCGATGCTGGAAACTTTAGATGATGATGATGATGATGATCAGGGCTATCATGACAAGAGGGTCGACGACAATGGCGAAGATGATGACGATGACGAGGTTGAGAATGCTACGAGCGCCTCCGACAATTCTTCTCATCCAACCGCCTAGGGCCTAGTTTAAACTTTGTATTTTGTCTGGCCTGATTCCCCGAACTTTTGTACTGATCATCATTTGTAATGTATTTTGTATGAATTTTCACAAGTAACCAAACACTTATTTCCATTTCACTCCATGTTTATCTATTTGTGTTTGTTTGTTGCAATATTGTCCGACTGACTAGCACATTGATCAGGTTAAGTTGCTTATCTTGCGAACTGGTTAAGTTATTTGGCTGATGAATTGGTTAAGTTATAGCTTTTGAACAGATTAAACTTATGGACTGGTTAAGTCATTCCATTCATCCGACTAGTTAATTCCATTCTTTCATCCAACTGGTTTACAAAGGTGATCCTGGCTATTGAGAGCCCAATAGGCTTGGCTCTGACTCGCCTGTTGAAGTGGCGAGTGATACGCTGTTTGTATCGAATATACTTCAGGAGTGCATTGCCTATGGTTTCTGGCATGAGGTCCAAGTTGATGGGTTTCTCTTTCTCCTTATGTTCAAAATCATAGAATGTCACTCGGGGCGAGGAGATGCTGACCTCCACCGGGAGGACTGCCTCACTCCCGTATACGAGGCTGAAAGGGGAGTGACCTATTGCTTCTTTCACAATGATCTGAGCGGACCACAGGACTCCAGGTAGGTCATCAACCCATGCCCCTTTGGCTCCTTCCAAGGACTTCTGGATACCTTTGAGGATGATCTTGTTAGCCGATTCGACTTGTCCATTGGTTTATGGCCTTGACACTGCTGAGAATTTAGTCTGAATCCCGAACCTAGCATAGTTTTCTCGGGACGGCCCACTATTGAATTGGCGCCCATTGTCGGACACCAATGGCCTCGGTACCCCAAAGCAGGTGAAGATATTCCTTTATATGAATGCTTGAGCCTGCATGTCAGTGATGGAAGCTAGTGGTCCGACTTCAGTCCACTTAGTGAAATAGTCGATGGCGACGATTAAGAACTTTCTTTGTCTGGAGGCTAGAGGGAAGGGGTCGAGCAGGTCCATTCCCCACTTGTAGGGGTGAAAGTTCGGTCTACGGTTTGGATTAGGGCCAAATCTAATCCGATCCGAATAAATTTGGATTTCAATTTTCTAATCCGAA
This sequence comes from Beta lomatogona, assembly GCA_947646795.1. Lineage (NCBI taxonomy): Eukaryota > Viridiplantae > Streptophyta > Magnoliopsida > Caryophyllales > Amaranthaceae > Beta > Beta lomatogona. The sequence goes on from CANSNZ010000969.1 coordinate 174,311, forward strand.
TCCAAACCAATTAGAGTTTGAATCCGATCCAATCCAATCCGAATTTTCATACTCTAGTTTGGATCCGATCCGAAAATCAGATTTTTTAAAACTCTAGTTTTTCGATGAAATAAATTAAGCACAACAGCAGCCTAGTAGATTTAGGAAATGAGGAATTAAGTGCTGTTATGGTTTTAAGGGAAGGGTTGAAGTGCTACGCCTACTGGGCTATGGACTAGGCTATATTAAAAATAAAAATCAGTTAAACTGTTAAGCCCGATCCTGATATATAATACAAGGCATATTACTATTCGGTTATATTGGATTTTTCGATCCAATTACCCTCAATCCAATCCGATTCGAAAATCCAATTTTTCAAAAAATCTTAATCCGAATCCAATCCGAATATAGTTAGAATCCGATCCGAATTACTAATTCAGATTGGATTGGATTGGATTTCGGATTTTATCCGAATAACTTTCACCCCTACCCACTTGTCAAGCGGTAAGACCGCTTGGATTGTAGTTAAGGTGCTGGTGGGTGCTCTATAGAAGGATTCCGGCCAGTCAAACAAAGATGGGCTTTGTATGTCGTCATATGGTCATCTGGGTCGGTTAGGCCCGCAAATGGCTCAATAAGAGGGGTTTTGATCTTACCTGGACTGGGGGTTTCAAGAATTGTTTGGCGGAATGGAACCATGAACTTGAGGGCACTTCTATTGATTCTAGGGGGGTCGTGTTGTGCCGAATCACCATGTTCCTCTCTTCGGTCGGGTATTCTGGAGTTATGGTTCCGGGAGGCTGCCTTTTTGTTGAGGATATACCTGGCGTCATATCCATCCCTTAGGTGTTTTTCGTTGAGAAAGGGTCGAGCGTCCTTGGGTCGTTGAGAGCCATTGCCCCTGGAGACCTTGAGGAAGCATGAGTGTCCTTCCCCTGCTGAGGGGACCTATCTCTTGGAGGGCAACGAGCTTCGTCTCTTGGACGGGACTCTTGCCGACGGGGTTGACAGTCATCCTTCGCCCTTGATCTTAGCTAGTTAGGCTGACCATGTTGGGAGGGCTGAACAATGTCTTCTGTGTGAGAGGGCACCATGGTCCCCCCTGACCATGAGAAGGAGGGGGATTCGGCAAAAGGTGTTGACGCCCTTGCTGCAGAGCGGCAATCATCTCCATCAGGCTCTACTGAAGGGTTTGTTGAAGTTGAGCAACAATCAAAGTGATGTCTGTTGCAGTTAAGGGTGAGGGATCAACTATTTGCAACTAACCCGTTGTTGCAGGCTGACCGACCTCGTTCTGTCGAAGGTCGTCGTTGGGTGTAGAACCTTCATCTCGAGGGTCAAGGGATTGTACAGTGGGGTTACGATGATGGGATGCTTGCGCTCGCTCGGATGCTTGTTCTCTTCCGGACAGGAGAGCTTGGGAGCATGTCCTTAGTAAGGGCCATATTGTTGAGTGGTAGCGAAGTAACTTTGTTTGTAACTTCCCCACAGACGGAGCCAAACTGTTTTTGTTAAGAAATTAAGGGATTGTAATGTGTTGAGAGGTCTGATGTGGGCCCTATGAAGACGTATGAGCTCCTTTATCCATACGTCGAAATCCTGCAAAACAAGGTTAGACTACCCCGGGGTTGTTCCGAGATTGCGCCTCCGACGCTTAAGTTAGATGTGATTAAGATAGAGAAAGAAAGAGATTAATGTAGAAAGAGATGCTCTGGTTTTTGTAGGTAAGAATTGAATACCTGTTCATTGATGAGACTTGTGATATTTACATTGCTGGGGATTCCTAGACAGGTAACTTTGAGGAGAACGACCCTCTTAGAGGCAAGAGGCCTTATTTCCTTTTAAGGTACCGATACTTTTTACAGCTTAAGCGGGCTTTACTGGTCCCATAGGATAAGGTGAACTTTATGGTGGGACCTATAGCTGCCACCTGTCTAGTAAGAAAGTGGGCCCCATTGCAATATTGGGCTGAACTTTGATTGGTCCAAACAAAATCTTACTCACTCAAGTCAAAAACCATTGTAAATATCCAATTAAAACCATTCCAACACAATTAGATTTAGTGAGAGATGAAAGAGAGAAGTAAAGAACGTCGGCGATGGTGAAGTAAAGTGACAGTAGTGGTGTTGATAGAATGGTAGAGGTGGTGTTGATTGTTTGAGACTTTGATGTAAGAGTGGTGATGGTGGGTATTATTGTTGATGGAAGCCCCAAAAGGGTGTTGAGTACCAGACTACTGATATTTTGAATGAAGAGGGTATTTTATAATTTTTTTCTTTTCTTGAAAAACCATTATTAAATACTGTTGTTGAAAAAAATAGTTTTTATTGCATGTGTGGTTAACGGTGGGTTAGTTGAGTGGAAAATAGGAAAGAGGTCCTAAATGGTGAAAAAAAAAGTTACAGGTCCTTAAGGGTGAAAAGCTTGAAATTTTGGGTCCTGATTATAGGCTTAACTCGTGATAGTTTCATGGTATTGGCATCACATCTTACAAGAGGGATCCCCAATTTCCTCTCCTTTTTGCGAATGACTTCGACTTATCTATCTAAAAAAACAAATGCATCCAATATTGGCTCAAATTTCAATTGTTTAATTAAAATGGGGTCCAAGGAATTGGGGTTGGCTCAAGTGGTGAGTTTTCTCATCTTCCCTAGCATAAAGTCTAGTGTTCAATTCCTTCCCCAAGCATAGGCTTATGATTTTGGGGGGGGGTGGTGGTTAGGGAGTATACGGCTTGTAATAGGTCTCTGGGTGGGGGCCTTTTGTGAGGGCAACCAAGACTCAAGAGGATTTCTTTTTATCAATTTTAAAAAAAAATGGTGTCCAAAAGTATTGATGGTTTACTTAGGAATGGTTCATTTTACTTCAAATACTGGATTTTGCCCAATTTAATTGTTTAGGATTCCAAAATATTTGAATTTGGAATTAACCAATATCTATTTTTTTGGGGGAAAAGCAAGCTAGATTAATTTAAAGAGAAATAGTCCATGAGTACATAGGGCACCGCCTCCTGGGGGGTGGTTTTTCCAAATTTGTTCAACATCAAAAGTTACTAGCTTTGCTAATGATGTGGAACAAAGTTTCCATCTCGTTTAGCATGAGACCAAATAAGAGAAGCATAGGAAGTACAAGAAGCTAAGATATCATGAAGAATAATATCAAGGTCCGAAAGAAATACGACACTCTTTGTGAGGCGCTTGATGACGACTTGACAATCTGATTCAAGAATCACCTCACTAAGCCCAAAGCCACCGCCATGTCAATGATCTTTGCTTTCGCAATTTCAGGGCTCACAAATACTATGGTTTACTTTCAAGACGCGTCTCGTAGCTGCAAACAACACACCACCATTAGAGTCACGTCCTATGACTCCCATCCGTACCCATCTGACAGCAGTCAAGAATGCATCCATGTTGATTTTAACCATGTTTAGACGGGGAGCCTACCATGTCTTGAAGCTGGGTTTAGAGGGCGAAGCCTTATGGAAGTAAATACAGGCAACGTACTTGCCAAGCTCTTCAACGAATCTATTCACGCGATCAATCAACACTTTGTTAGGGGTCCATTTATTCTGAAACACCATTTAATTCCGATCACCCCAAATGCACCAAGCTAGGAAAATCCCTCTTGTAGTCAATTTCTTATCTTTCTTTCGCTAGCTTTCCACCAAGGCACACATTTTGAGACTTGAAGCATTGACGCAAAAACCTTCACACTCTCACTCACTCCATAGATGAGTCAAATGAGGGCACTCACACTAGTAGAATAATTGCTTATTGCTGCGGTGATATTGCTGCAGTTTTACCCATACGTAGCAATATATCACGTAAAAGGAAAAGGAAAAATATAAAATAACCATATTGCTGCGGTTTTGTCCGAAAACCACAACAATATGGTTTCAACGGAAATTTTTTGAAATTTTTTTGACTATTTGACCAAACATATTGCTGCGGTTTCTGACAATAACCGCAGCAATATATTAAAATTAAATAAAAAAAATATTATTTCAATCTATTGCTGCGGTTCCTTCTAAAAACCGCAGCAATAGGGTCATTAGGGTTTAATAAAATGGGCGCCGTTTCCTTCCTCCTCATTCCTTACTTTCACTTTCACTTTCACTTTCACTTTCACAGTAACACTCCTCACTCACCCTCTCTAGATCTCCTTCCTCTATCTCTCCTCACCATCTCTTCACCTAACAACGACCACCAACTGGCGTTTCCTCCCTCCTCACCCACCGGCACTTCCTCCCTCCCTCACGCCATCAGCCTTCCTCCTCCTCGTTGCAACAGTCGCTCGACGCAACAAATCCACCGGCGGCGCTTCCTCCCTCTTTCGTTCGTTCGTTCGATCAGATCTCCATCAACACCGGCCATCAACACTCGTTCGTTCTTCGTCACCATCGACAATCGTTCGTTCACTCTCCTCGTCGTTCACCGTACCGGCGCCATCAGCGAGAAACGAATTTTCACTCGAATCCGGTTCTTCGTCAAAATCCGGTAGTAGAATCGTTCCTCGTTTTCTTCGATTCCCCTCGTTTTCTTCTTCGGTTGGCAAGGATGAATCGTTCAGATCTGGTGGATTTTCACTTCGAATCCTGTTCTTCGTTGAATCCGGTAGTAAAATGCGAGCGACTGATGCGAACGGAGACACTGACAACCGGAGATCTATTTTTTCTTTTTTTTTTCGTTTTCTTTTTTTTTCGTTTTCTTTTTTTTCGTTTTTTAGATATGTTTGTAGATTTTTGTTTTAGGATTTTTTTTTATTTTTAGTTTCTTATTTTTTGTAATATATTTTTTGTTTTTTATACATTGTGTTGCTTTAGTCGTGTTCATCTTGAAGTCAGTTTTTGTTTATGCTGTATATTTGGTATACGTTGTGTTGCTTTAGTTGTGTTCATCTTGAAGTCATTGTTACGTTTTTTTATCTTTTTAAATGATTGAGTGATGTTTGCATTTTTTTACTAAGAAATTTGTGTTTGAAACTGGTATTGCAATTATTTGAGAAAGTTTTGTTAATCATTACTTTGAATTTGTTGTGTTTTATTTTTTTTCAGCATTTTTATTTTTCAAATTTGATGACAAAATGCCAAAAAAAATTATTTTTTTACCTGTACTAGTACCTATTGCTGCGGTTTTCGCTAGGAACCGCAGCAATATGCCTATTTTTTATTATTAACTACAACATATTGCCGCGGTTTTTCCTATAAACCGCAACAATATACTTTATTTTTATAATAAAAAATATTTATATTGCTGCGGTTTTTCCCATAAACCGCAGCAATATGCTGTAATATTGCTGCGGTTTAAAACCGCAACAACAGTTTAATTACCTATTGCTGCGCCGTTAATTGCTGCGCGGTCAAAACCGCCGCAATAGGCCACTTAATGACCGCATCAATAAGCATTTATTCTACTAGTGTCAGGCAAGCATGGCTAGCCGACTCCACAACACCACAACCCCAAGGCCCGCAGCATCATCAACAAGATGACGATACTTGAGAAGAGCACGAGTGAGTAAAGAATTAGTGCATAAATGCCACAGAAAATGCCTAACCTTGGGGCTACCCTCCATGCTCCAAATATCAACCCAGGCTTGATAAAAAGTGTCAAGATTACCCCCTTTCCCAAGCATATAAGCCGTTTTAATAGAATAGTGCCCATTCTTAGTGAGAGCCCAAGTTAACTCATCATGGTATTTCGAAGAAATCAAGGGTGTTGACTCGAATGGAACACTGTAAGAGGGGGCGAATTGATGTGTGGAACTCTTAGCATTTTTTGCGGAATTTTAAAGAACTAAAGTTAAGAATGCAAAGACACGAGAGAATATTTATGAGAAAAACTTCCTATGCCCAATAGCAAGAACAACTCCATTTTTATAATAGGCCAACACCTCTTTTATAAGCTATTCTCTACCCGGACCCTCAAGTTCCACTAGGAACTCTTACTCTCCCAATCAACAATTCCCTCTAACTGTTGAAGCTCTTCTTTCTCTACTCTCTTCTCTTTACTATCACACACTGTTTGAACTTACTCATGTTCACTCCCCTAATTTTACTATGAAAATTACAACTCTTTTAAAATACTCTAGTACACTGGAACTTAGAGTAACTGGACAGGAACACAACTGGAACTCTGACAAACACTTAAAAGAGTTTGACTCTATACTCTTGTGTTTTCACTCTATGTCATTGTTACAAATTATGAGAAGGGACTATTTGTACTAAGTGATGAACTCAATTAAACAACTCTTAGACCCATGATGTCCACTTAACCAACTAACTCCCCACAAATAGGAACTTGCCCGTTCCTAGATGCTTACAACTAAAAAGTCCTACATTTTAGCCCACTAACGGAATTAGAACACATGCATTATTATTTCTAACTATTTTCGGTTTTAAACCTAGATATTTATTTAACTTAAAACCTAACTAATACCCTAGAATGATGGCATTAACAATTTAGACTCTTGTTAGACTTTATTAGTTCAGTTAATTACTAATTATGACTCACATGTAGATGCAAACTCAATAGACTTATATACACCTAAGTTCACTCGAAACTTGACTCGTGTTCCATTCAGACTCCAGTGTACTTACAAAAACCTTATAAATTGAACTCCTAATTTTCTAGACTTCTGTACTCTTCAAGATGATGCTGCTCTCGAACTCTTGACTCATAACTTCTTTTTGGAACTTGGCTTTAATTAGATTTGCTCTTGCTCTGGAACTCAGCTTGTATCATTCCCCTATTCCATCAATTGATATATACTGAAATCTTTGTTTAGATAGTCCTTGACCTTCTTTTACTTGTAACTCCATTTATTGTGCCTTAGAAAATTTTTTACTCCACAAGTTCCTTCCAACAACTTTTAAGCCCTTAAGAACCTGTAAAACCTTATAGGAACTCAAAGGTTTATTAGGCAAGTTGGTTTTTGTCCAAGTCATCATCAAAACTCATAGATCAACAAAGGGGATTGCAATGATGCATTTTGCATCGCTCTCATTGAAATTCTCCTCTATTAAGCTAGCATTCCATGCCATGGTTTGTGTATCGATTAAATCACTTACTTTATTAATACCATCTTGAGGATCGCTCAAAATGAAGCGGCCCTCTTCATCAGCTACCCACGGTACAATCCACACACTTATCTTCTCATCATTCCCCACACGCCATATTATGCTTCCCTCTTTAATTAGTGCCTTCGAACTCCATATACTTTTCCATGAGTAACTACACGAGTATCCAAGGGAGGCATCAAGAAATTCACTGTTAGGAAAATACTTAGCTTTCATTACCTGCCCAAATAGAGAATTTGGAGTGCGAGTTAGTCTCTAAGCTTAATGGTCAAGGAGGGCATCAATAAAATCATCGAGGTCCTTGAAACCTCGTGAAGTTTGGCAAGAAAATAACACAAATAATCATATAACTTTTCCCATCCAATTTCTAACATAATACTAACCGAAACTTAACTATTAAAAACTACAGAAATCCCAAACGAATTCTAATCGTACTAGGATCGCGGTTAGTTACCTGGGCCAACGGGAGGAGTGAAACAACGTCATATAGGTTCCTTCCTCGTGTGCGGGTTCGTTCTCTAAATGATCACCTCCTAGCTAGCTAAGAACAAAACACTTAATAACTAGACACTTTTAGTAAGAAAAGGTGGGATTTTTAGTGTGGAGTACAAAACATGATGGATAAATTTTTGTGGGAGATCAAAGATGAAAACTCAGCCTTCCTTTCCTCAAAAATCATGACAGTAGGGGAGAAAGAAGAGTAACAATTTTTTGTCCAAAAATGCACCCAAAAGGTAGCTAATAATAAGGGGAATAGGGTTGCAAAGGCTAAACTAATGGGCTATTATGAGAGAATCAATTTGGATGTTACAAGGGATGCCAAAGTTTTAAAAAAATTATGATCCTAACTCCAACACAATCAGGATTTTCGGCCAGCACGAGTGAGAGGTGGTCATACCACTTTTGTTACGAAATAGGTCAAAACACGCTACCAATCGATAAAATATAAAACGTAGGAAAATTGACATGAATAATCCCAACTTTCACCAGTCTTCTAAAAAATAATCTTAGCTTTGAATTTTTGAGAATAATCCCAACTTGAACAAAATAATCCGAACTATTAATTTTGAATATATTATATACCTAAAATAGATTAGTATAGGCAAGAAATATGATAGTTTGGCTTATTTTGAGAAGGCCCCCTCAAAAGTTGAGATTATTCTGGAATAATTCAAAGTTGAGATTTGTGAATATTCAAATTAATTTTTCCCGTAACCTAACGCGTATTTTAACTACCATAAAAATAAATATTTTCCCCAAATAAAATATAACAACAACATATACTAAATATAATTTTATCAAGTTAAAAAAATGTATACCTTATACGATATAATTATTTTTATAATAAAATACTCAATCTTTAGTGAAAAGAGATCAACTAAGAGAAAAATAAGTGTAAAAAATTAGGGACAAATCCCATGGTGTTACAAGTTTATATAATGAAAGTTATACTTTATGACACAATAACTTTTTTTTCTTACATATTCACCCTTTACAATCTATAACTACCCTCTTTCTTAATTTTTTTTTCTAACACAATGACCATTTTATAAAAAATCATATGTACTAGCAGTAGGCTCACACTAAATTTAGTGTGAACTTGATCTATATAAGCTTTTTACCTGCTCCTAGAGGTGCTAATCGAGCGGGCTGATTGCGAGTAGAGGCCTGCTCGACTCGACTCGATTCGAAAACTACTCGACTCGTGCTCGTTGCCCGTTAAGTTCACCAAACCCCTGCTCGACTAGTGCTTTTTACGAGTTGTTGTTGCTCGACTTATCTCCAGCTCGATTTGCTCGAATAGTTCGATTTTATTGCTCAACTCAAGCTCGATTTGGTCGAATGGCTTGATTCGATTGCTCGACTCGAGCTCGATTTTCTCGAATAGCTCGACTCAATTGCTCAATTCGAGCTCGATTTGCTCGACTCGAGCTCAAAAGGTTCAAGTATTTCAAATCCAACCAAGGTAATGACAAAGCGCATATATAATAGTATACTAGGCCAATAAGGAGACTTGATAAATTGCTTGGGTAAGAGTAATGTTTTATAGACCTTCATAGCTCTCATCTCATGATAATCCATCGACATAGGACTAATGCTTCCCCTACTTTGCACCTTTCCCACGATTTTGCTGTTTACTTCATCTCGCCTTTTTTTCTCCCAATCTGTTGCTTCTTTAATTAATGAGCTATTCACTTAATTTCATTCTAATTTGGATGTAAATAAAAAGAGAGAGGATTATTTGGTTCATATTTTTCGATATTATTAGTATGAAAGGACTTTATATTTCTATCTTGTAATATTTATCTAATATAGGTATATTTCTATATTAAATAAAATAAATTCCTACTCAACTCGTGCTCACTAAGGTTTCGAGTCTAGTCGAGCTAACTCGAGCCGAGTTTTGACCAAGCGTCGACCCAGGGGCGAAGCCAGGATTTTTTAGTTGCGGGGGCTGGATGACCATTATTTTTTTCTCGGGATCGAACAATGACCGGTATAAAGGGGATGCAAATTAGCTGATCCAACTTGCGAGTTATTCGAGCTCATTTTTCCATTGCATTATTATAAGCGCACTAACCATATTTTCCCACTTTTCATGATAATCTCTAGGTCATATAACTAGGAAACAAACATAACAAAAACATAAAATAACAGAAGCAATTGACATATTAAACATTTAACAAAAGATAAAAAAAAGTGTTTAGATAGAATAATTGCTTATGTATTTAACAAAAACAAATAAAAAGTGAATTTGAGAGGTAGAAAGATTGAAAGCAGGGGCAAAAAATCATAAATAAAGAAGATGAAAAAATTGGACTATACATACCTGATCTTGAGGAGGCAAGGAAGTAGTAGAAATTAAGGGGAAAAAAATTGAAAAGATAAAATAAAAAAGAAATGGAGAATGAGGAAGCTTAACAGTTGTACAAGTACAATTGTAGAAGTGAAAATGACAAAGGGGTGGGTAGAGTAGCTGTCAGTAGGGTCCAAGTACGGGACAACTGTACAACTTCCTCTAAAAGTTTGGTAAAATAAAAACCAATTTAATATTTACCATGATTTGATCATCTGACCTCATATTGATAAACTTTTTCCATCTATCCCACTTTACCACTAAAGCAAGAGCATTTATTTGACCCAAAGCCCAAACTAATAACTTATAACTTAAAATCTTACAGGGGCCAATATAAAGATACATGGGCCGCAAAATTGGGTTGCAGGGGCCGGGCCCCTGCCAGCCCCCCTGTAGCTTTGTCCCTGCATTGACCGAGTCGAGTTCGAGTTGCTTGCCAGCTGCTCAACTCGATTAGCACCCCTACCTGCTCCACCACCACCATTAGAGCTCCAACTCGCCACCGTCCTGACGCCATTGCACCAGCACCACCTCCTTTCTCCTCCTCTGGTGCTGCATTCCCTAAATTATTTTCTTTTCACAGTGGAACCATGAAAGTTGGATGGTTTCATGTCAAAAGTGTGTTAATTTTCATACTTTTTGAGATAAAGTAAGTAAAAGAAATTCATAATACATATACAAGTGTAGATGGCTTTAGCTTGGCTCACTTGGTAGGAATTCCACCTCATGACCTCAAGATCAAGGGTTTGAATTCCACCAAGTGAGGGGAACTTGGAGGAGAATTCCCCTTACAACTCCCCCTCCTTCCAAGTGCCTGGGCCTCTGGGTTTAGCCCTGTTTGAGGGCAGCCTAGAGGTTATTCATCTTACCAAATTTTTAAAAAAATAACAACACCCAACAACTAATAGAAAAGGTAATAAAAAGACAACAAATCAACCATTGACCATTTATTCATCATTCAACCATATTTTACACACAAGAAGCTTATTTATATATTAAAGGAATCAAGTGATCTTGGTAAAATAGTTTGTTGCTGATCAATCAGTGCTATAATAATGCATTTACACAGCAACACAATGTGATTGACCCCCAGGGAGAGAGGAGTATATCAATCATGTATGGTACAAAAGCACTAGAATACACACGCACAGATAAAAAAGTAAGACGAGAGATACTATACATGAAGGTTTTCAGGTAGAGTGCTAGACTGTGGTAAGCAATGGCTATTTCACAACATACTGCTTTTGAAATACTTGCCAAGTGGCTCCTCCTCACGACTGTATTCAATAATCACTTTGTAAACCTCGAACCCAAGCCTCGGGTTTCGTTTTGTAAAATAGTCATCGAAGCCTCCAGGAACCGGCCCTAATTCTTCCCGAAACTCAGTTGGGAGCTTCCTGTAATGATTTAACTTGTTACGTACAACACGAAGCAGGCCACGAACATTGTCATCATTGTACCGTCTATGTTGCTTGAGGTTATCGAGAAATGAATTCGGGAGATTCTCATTCCATTTTCCACCCACAACAATTATTGCGGTGGCTTCTAGCGCTTTCAGGAGCTCATAGTCGACTACTATGTCTTCTAATTCTACCTGATCACTGGCATCTCGAAGAAATGAGAGCCGCTTCTCAGAGTCCCAAAATAATGGATGGTGCAATATGTCCATGGGTTTTAGCCTACAGTAAGTAATATATATTCAGCATTTAGCTATCTAAATCATTAGTCCATGATGATGAAGAACACATGAGTATAGAAGTACATTTGAAATATGAATGGTTGATCACTTAGAGGGTATTATGGTACACGGGCATTAGGGGATTTGCATGGTCGTGTTTTACACTCTTTTCTCCTGAATTTTCCCCTCACTCTGCTTTCCTAATGCTAAGAAATAAAAATTGCACTAATGTCGAAAACATATCATGGAAAAAAATCATACATCAACATCACTCCAATTGCCATTAAGAGGCTTTCGTCCATAAAGCATGCAGATTTATACCTATAGAAAGAGGTTGAATTCGATCGACCCATCATCTGATATACTACAATCATCTAATACTTCACAACAAATTATAGGTGCAGTCTATTAAAATTGATATAATGTAGTCAAATATAATACGAAAATTAAAGAATTGTATATCTTTGACTCCTCTAGAAATGGACATAAAAGTATCGTTAAAAATCTTTACCTCAACTCTAGATTAGGATCTAAGAGATTGGTAATAAGATTCATAGCTTCTGGAACATGCTCGACTAAAGAAAGGGCCTTCTTATTCTTCACAACATTGGCATCCCACTCGAGACTGTTACCAAACGGATGTCCACCTCAGGTCATGCAAAAGAAGAGAACACAACCTAAACTAAATAGATCCACTGCACGCGTCTGTCGACCTTGAAGAATTTGCTCAAGTGCTTGCTAACCTGAACCCCCACCTCTTACAACACTAAGCCAGTGAATCTTAGCTGGTAGATATACAATAAGTCAGTAGTAAGTACTAAATAGACACTCAAAAATCAGATATAAGTTGGGGAGTAGTTTGTAGAACACCAATAATATAGTAGTTATACAATGGGGATAATTTCTCCCTTTTTGTAGGCTTAATTTTCTAACACAGGATGGTAGTGGAAAGATGGAGATGAAAAATGGAGAGAAAGAGAAGGGAAGAACATCATTTGGAGGATGGCGGAAGGGGGAAGGGAGAAACACTATCTCTCAATGAGGAAAAACCTCTATTACAATTCATCCAAGATCCTAGATGAGTTAAAAGTGACTAAAACCACATTGAAGACCCAACATAAATCAATTATCTCATTAGATATGTGCTAGGTATGAGACTGATGAAATTCATGATCTAACACTTTAGATCAGTAACATTCTAAGATTTAATTCAGAGAACATGAAACAAAAGAATGTAAAATGTGTTTAATTATTTTGTTCTTGAGAAAATTTCACAATCTCAGAAGAGAGAATTTTGTAAAATGAAATCTTAGCTACAACTATTACAACCATAGATATATATATATATATATATATATATATATATATATATATATATATATATATATTATAGAGAAAGAAGGGAAGCTGAGATCAGCGGCTTTTAGTATGAATAACTAATTCCAGCTGAGATGGACTAGTTAGTTACAACTAGAAAAAGATGAGCTGTTCCTTGAGTGAGATATTGCTGCTGCTACTTACTGCTTGGGCTTGTCTTGTGTAACTGATTGGGCTTGTTGCTTGGAATAAACACTAGCAGAACCAGTAACTTCAACACCCCCTCCCTCAATCTAAGAGATGGAGAAGAATGAGCCACACCTAGTTTGGAGAGAAGATCTCTATGATAAGCAATAGGAAGGACCTTAGTAAAGGCATCAACTAGTTGGTTTTGAGTTGGAAGATAAGTAAGTTGCACTAATCCTTCAACAACTTTATCTCTTGTAAAATGGCAATCCACCTTTATGTGTTTAGTTCCCTTGTGGAATACAAGATTCCTAGCAATGTGAAGAGCTGACATGTTGTCACAATGTAATGTAACAAGAGTGGCGTTAGATAAACCAAGCTCAGTAAGGTTAGATGCAGCTTGAGCCATGTTTTTATATTCAGCCTCTGAAGAAGATTTAGATGTGGTTCCTTGCTTTTTGGATTTCCAACTAATTGGTGAACCACTAAGAAGAAGTACAAAACCTGTAACAGATCTCCTTGAATTGGGACAAGCAGCCCAATTTGAGTCACTATAGGCTTGTAAGGTAAGTTGTGCTGAAGCTTTGAGTAAAATACCCTAACCAGCAGTTGTGTTAACATAATGTAAAGTATGAACAAGTGCCTTGTAATGAGGAACTAACCCTTGGAGCATGCATGAATTGACTCAGGCTTGGAACAGCAAACGCAAGGTCATGCCTTGTGTGAGTCAATAGGTAGCATAATCTGAATAGAATTCACCATCATCAATAAGTAACTTCTCATGAGTAGGAAGTGTGGTAGAAGTTTTCTTAGTGAAAGTTAAGCCACTGTATTGTAGGAATCCTTTAGTAAACTTGTGCTGAGAAAGAATGAAACCCTCAGCTGTTGAAGTGACTTCGATACCTAGGAAGAAATTTAACTTGCCTAAATCCTGTATGCTCAATGTGTGATGTAGATATGCTTTGATTGAATCAATAATAGATAAATTGGTGTATGTGATGACTATATCATCAACATACACAACAAGAATAATGAGATCTTCATAATCACTTTTAAGAAATAAGGAATAATTATTCCTAAATTATGTGAATCCTTGTGAGATCAAAGCTGAATTAAGCTTTGCAAACTATTGTCTGCTTGCTTGCTTTAAACCATATAGAGATTTCCTCAAACTGCACACATGATTATCTGGGTTTAGCAAACCAGCTGGCATATGCATGTAAACTTCTTCATGAATATCACCATGCAAGAAGGCATTATGTCTAATTGATACAAGTCCCATCCTATGCTTGTTGCCAATGCTAGGATACTTCTTATTGTTGGCATTTTTACAACTGGAGAGAAGGTTTCTTAAAAGTCTATCCTATATTTTTGGGTGAAACCTTTGGCAACAAGTCTTGCCTTATATCACTCTATAGAACCATCTACTTTTCTCTTGATTTTATACACCCATTTACAGCCAATGGGTTTCTTTCCAGAAGGAAGGGGAACAATATCTCAGGTGTTGTTGTCATCTAAAGCTGAAATCTTCTTTTTCACGGCCTCAATCCATAAATGATCCTCTGCTGCTTCAGAATAACTTCAGAATAACTTGTAGGTTCTAGTTGATGCATGAGAGAAGCTATGAAAGCTTTTGACTGATCTGGAAACTTGTTAAAATGAAACAAGGTTGCACCAATGATCTTGTATGACATTAGAACATACATATTCTTTCAAGTGATGAGTAGGTTGCTATTTTCTAGTGGATTTTCTTATGACAGGTGAAGTTTAAGGAATAGGAACAATATGGGTAGAAAGTTTAGAAGAAACAGTAGGATTTTTAAGAGGCATTCACAACATCACAATCTTGATAATTTAAGAATTTTGTGAAATTGTGATGTTGTGAATGCTTTTAAGAGGCATTCCAAATAAGTAGCTGTTAAAATAGAATCTCCCAAATACTTAGATGGAATTCTTGATTGAAGAAGGATAGCTCTTGTTGTTTCAAGCAAGTGTCTATGCTTGCGTTCCACAACACCATTTTGATGTGGTGTTCCACTGCAACTCTTCTGATTTTCAATACCCTTCTTAGTAAAAAGTTGCTTAATTTCCCCTTCAATAAGGTCTGGAGCATTATCTGTCCTTACAGCGTGAACTTGAACATGAAAATGAGTGCTCACAAAGTTTAAGACCCGAGTCATCAAAGTAACAAAATCATCAGTTTTAGTGTTCATCAAATGTGTCTAAGTAACTCTTGTGAAATAATCTACAATAGTAAGAAACATGTTATGTCCTGAGTAAGTACAAGTCTTGTAGGGACCCTATATACATCCACATGGAGCAATTGAAAAGCAAAAGTAGACTTGATACAATTGATAGGAAATGATCTTCTAGGTTGCTTAGCCAATGGACACATTAGACAAATGTTTTCAGCTAAACAACCTTGTACATCAACAGAATCATATGCAGGCATTTGATCTTATTGAATGAGGTATGTCCTAATCTAAAATGCCAGAGTTTAGCATTCTCTATTGTAACACCCTCCAAATTTAAATAAATATATAGTCAAATAAATATAGTTTTCAAAAATCATTTATTCAAACTTGGAGGATATTACCGCCCATTTACTCTCTAAGAGTAAACGAAAGGATAAATAAAAATTAAATTAACCCAACTATCTTAGAAAACAGATAGTTGTAGTAAGAATACTATTACAACCAATATCTTATTTTAGACAATACTGAAATAAATAATCCCAAGATAGAACAACTAAAAAGGTCATCTAGGTGAATTATCTAAGTCTTCTCACACGAGATCCCATCACCAAGTCCAACTTGCAAAGTAACAGAAAAGAAGACAACAAGAGAGATAACTCCCAAAAATCAGTAAAACTGAGTAATTCGACTCCATCCCGTAAAAATAATAATTTTAAAATTAAGTTTTGAGTTTAGAAAGAAAGGTGAACAAATAATATTAATGTTAATATTTGGGTTCTAAAACGTTTGTATTAATAACACCAAACATAAGTCACATAATGATATAACATTTAATCACACAATTAACAACAATAATTTTTAATTAAGAGAGGTAATGTGAACACCAGTAGGCCGGGACTAATCCCTGTTATCCGCCTACTTCCACAAGAGGTCGTCACCCCAATATAACCATGGCCAATACCATAGAGTCCCTAGTGTGCACACCCCTTCTACTTAGATTACAACAAATAAAAGGAAGACAACAGTTTTGTATCGTATATAATAATTAACCTATATATAGATAGATCATCATATAGGGCAACCTGTTCAACACCCTTTCGGGCTTCATTACCCTCCTTAGTTTTATTAAAAGGTCATAATGTACACAAGTTCTCAAATTGATAACCATACAATTCCACAAGTTCTTTTAACATAGTATATATTCTAGTCATATAGGTTCTCTACAAGAATAATCACATACTAATACTTTAGTAAACTTTGTTCCAAAGTAATCACATGATAATAAAAGATTTATACTATTACCAATATTATAATAACATAATCCAGTTTTATAGTACTATGAAAATTGATCACACTTTTATAATACTAATTACTAACTCATGAATTAATAACATTAGTCTATAAATTATCTATCACATACATAACAACATAATCACACAATCACATAGGTAACCGTTCTACAACGGGAATTAGAGTACGATGGACATCGAAATTACCTCGAGTAGTGCAGATACGAATAATAAAGTCACCCCTAGAAACCTCCTTCTACAAAATCTCCGTTTACAACAAATAATATTACCTAAAGTTAGCCACTTGATATAATATCCCAAAAATAAAACTAAAGTTTATAAAATTAATAATTAACAAATTTAAATAACGAAGGTTGAAAAGAAAAGAAAAAAAAAGAATTTTAGAAAATATTTTGCTTGAAAAAAAAGTGACACATCACACTGTAACTTTTGTTAAAGTTTTCAAAAGCCCCTTGTGACAGTAAGTCACATACCTTCACGTGAACTTTCTGTTAACAAGGACAATATAATTGTTTTTATTATTTATCTTTTTAATAAAAAGATAAAGCAATTAAGTTGCTAAAAAAAAGAACAACCTTTCTAGTTCTACAGAACCAGTTTCCTTTCGAAAAAGAACAAAGACCAGAGGAGAGAGAAAGAAGAAAGAAGGAAGAGAAGAAGAAAAAGAAAGAGGATCGGTCGGTCAGTCCGATGTACTGGCGGTAGCAGCGGCGGTACGACGCCACTAACTCCCTTTTATATTTTTTTTCCTCAACAATATGGTGGTGTGAGATGGTTTCTTACCTACTGAATTTTGAGAACAAAATTGTGCTTGAAAGGGGTGAATAAGTCCGGTATTTATAGTCCTAGTAGAGGGAGAGAGGAACAATTCAAGAAGGAAGGAGGAGGATCTGATTGAAATAAAGGGGGAAAGTTAAAATTTAATTGAGAAGATTTTGGGGGTGGTAATTGGTTGAGCAATCAATTTGACAGATTTTTTATATAACTGACGAAAATTTTGGAAATAATCTCTTCGGTTGATGTTTGCTTCAAAACATTATTTTTTTTATTTTTTTTTTATTTTCGAAATTCAGATTTCCAAAGATAATAATTCAAGTGTGTATATATATATATATATATATATATATATATATACATATATATATACATATACATATATATATACATATACATATATATATACATATACATATATATATATATATAGTATACTAAGTAATAATATGAAATATTAAAATAATAATTATAATTTGGTATGGATAAAATCATGAAGTTCATAAGTTGAAAAAATTAATTATTTAGAAACTTATTAAAAATTTTGGGATATTACATTCACTCCTCTTAAAAAGCAAAGTTCGTCCTCGAACTTAAATCGCTAAGACTTGCTAAGTTAGAAGAACGAAAAGTTAATATCACATTCTTCCCCTCATTTAAGAAGTTTCGTCCTCGAAACTCTATCGTACATGAGGAAAAAGTTCCGGATATCGGTTTTTCATGTAATCCTCAGCTTCCCAAGTTGCTTCCTCGGTTTTCTGATTCGACCATAATACCTTAACTAACCTCACAACTTTGCGTCGATTATTTCGCGTTTTGGTATCTAAGATCTTAATAGGTCGGTCCTCAAAGGTAAGGTTTTGATCTAATTCGACAGCTTCTGGTTGAAGGATATGGTCTGGATCATGAACCTATCTACGAAGTTGAGACACATGGAAAACATTATGGACATTCGTTAACTCCATAGGTAATGCTAACCTATATGCCACCTCTCCAATTCGCTCCAAAACTTCATAAGGACTAATATATCGAGGGCTTAACTTCCCTTTTCGCCCAAACCACAATACTCTTTTAGTTGGGGAGACCTTGAGTAAGACTTTTTCTCCTATTTCGAACTCTAAGTCTTGCCTTTTTGTATCTGCGTAAGATTTTTGTCGTTCTTGTGCTGCCTTCATATGCTCTTGAATGTATTTCACCTTTTTGGTAGTCTCTTCAATC
Organism: Beta lomatogona; assembly: GCA_947646795.1. Classification (NCBI taxonomy): domain Eukaryota; kingdom Viridiplantae; phylum Streptophyta; class Magnoliopsida; order Caryophyllales; family Amaranthaceae; genus Beta; species Beta lomatogona. The sequence continues at coordinate 192,903 of CANSNZ010000969.1, forward strand.
ATGTCGGGCCCCAAATTCAATGATTCATTCACATCACTCCAGCATATAGGGGTTCTGCATTTTTGTCCATACAAACTTTATAAGGTGCCATCTTTATATTTGAGTGATAACTATTATTATATGAGAATTCTATATACATCAAGTGTTCATCCCATGATCCTCCAAAGTCCATCACACACACCCGTAACATGTCTTCGAGTGTCTGAATAGTTCTTTCAGTTTGTCCATCAGTAGCTGGATGAAATGCTGTACTAAATTAAACTTGAATATGGTTCCCACAGCTTCTTGAAGCTTCTGCCAGAATTTGGACAAGAATCGAGAATCCCTATCAGAAACAATATCCTTGGGTACACTATGCAATCTTACTACCTCCTTGAAATAAGCATCTGCTAGTTGTTGCATTGACCATGTGTCCTTCATTGCCACAAATCTCGCTGTTGTTGTCAAACGATCTACTATAACCCAAATGGCATTCTTTCCTGATTTAGTGTTTGGCAATCCCATAACAAAGTCCGTAGAGTTTGATTCCAATTTCCATCCTAGAACCGTTAAAGGTTGTAGCTTTCCACCAGGTTTCATGTGCTGGATCTTTACCTTTTGTTGGCATTTGGCTACGAATTCAGCCACTTCTCGCTTCATTCTAGGCCACCAAAAGTGTTGTTTGAGGTCTTTATAATGTTTGTATCCTCCAGGGTGTATAGAGTAATGGGAATTATGAGCCTTTTTCAAGATTTTGTCCTTTAGGATTTCATCATTAGGTACGCACCATCTCCCCTTGTACTTTGCTATTCCTTTAGCATCAACGTCAAATTCAGGTGCTTGACCATCCTCTTTCATTTTCCTCAACTTAATCAACCAATCATCCGTGCTCTGCTTTGTTTGAATTTCTTCGAAGAGATTAGGCTCAACAGTGACTGCATTTAATCTAGCTTCTACATAACCATGTTCAACAACTTCTCAGTTCAACTTTTGAAAGTCCTTGCATAACTCGTCGGCTAAGATCAGTACATTCAATGCGTGACTACTCTTCCTGCTTAAAGCATCCGCGACTTTGTTTGCTTTGCCTTCATGATATACAATGTCAAGATCATATGCATTGATGAGTTCAAGCCAACGCCTTTGTCTCATGTTCAACTCCTTCTGAGTGTAGAGATATTTTAAACTCTTATGGTGTGTGTACATTGTGCACTTGACTCCATACAAATAATGTATCCATATTTTGAGTGCAAACACAATTGCTCCTAGCTCCAAATCATGAGTAGGGTAATTTTGTTCATAAGGTTTCAGTTGCCTTGATGCATATGCTACGACTTTTCCATGTTGCATCAGTACACACCCTAACCCATGCTTTGAGGCGTCACTATACACCTCGAAGCCTTCTGTTCCAGAGGGTAAGGTTAACACTGGTGCTGTTGTAAGTCGTTTCTTCAATTCTTGGAATGCAAACTCACATTGGTCATCCCAATGAAATTTAGTGGTCTTCTTCATCAGGTTGGTGAGAGGTTGAGCAATCTTAGAGAAATCTCTAACGAATCTCCTATAGTACCCAGCAAGACCCCAAAAAGCTTCTAATTTCTGTAACACTTGTGGGTCGAGCTCAATCGATCACTGCTTGTATCTTTGAGGGGTCAACGACAACTCCGTTCTTTGAAAGCACATGGCCCAAAAATGCGACTTGCTCTAACCAAAATTCACACTTTGAGAATTTGGCATACAATTCCTCTTGGCAAAGTATCTCCAAAACTTTCCTCAAATGGGCCTCATGCTCCTCCTTAACTCTTGAGATACCAGAATGTCATCGATGAATATGACCACGCACTTATCCAAGTACTGCTTGAAGGTCCTATTCATGAGGTCCATGAATGCAGCAGGTGCATTAGTGAGTCCAAATGGCATAACTGTGAACTTATGATGGCCATACCTTGTTCAGAAGGCTGTATTGGGTATATCCTTATCCTTATCCGCGATTCTCAATTGATGATATCCAGAACACAAGTCGATTTTTGAGAATATTGCATCACCTTTTAATTGATCAATTAAATCCTTGATTCTAGGAAGTGGGTATCTATTCTTGACAGTGACGTTGTTCAACTCCCTATAGTCAATGCATAGTCTTAGGGACCCATCCTTCTTCCTAACGAACAACACTAGTGCTCCCCAGGGTGAGACACTTGGTCTTATATACCCTTTCTCCATGAGTTCTTCTAATTGCACTTTCAATTCTCTGGTCTCTGCTGGGGCCATTCGATATGGTGCTTTAGAAATAGAGCCTGTTCCAGGAATTACATCGATCTTGAAATCAACGTCTCTTTCTGGTGGCATTCCTGGAATCTCTTCTGGAACTACATCCAGGAATTCGCAAACAACATGAATTTTGGGTATCTCTTCGTCCTCCTTGCTTATATCTTTCATGTGACATAGGTAGACTAGGTAGCCTTTCCTAATGTAGTTTTGAAGGTTCAAAGCTGAGATAATCTTGATTCCAGGTGTAAGGCCAACCCCTTGGTAAGATATCCTATTCCCTTTTGGTCCTTTAAGAGACACTTTTTGCTTATGACACTCAATCTTGGCCTTATATCTACTCAACCAGTCCATTCCTAAGATAACATCAAAGTCTTTCAATGAAAACAAGATTAGGTCGACAAGTAGATCAGTTCCGGCTATGGTAATAGGAATGTCTTGAAAAAGGGTATTACATGGGACTGTAGTTCCGGTGGACATGACAATATTGGCTAGACACGACGATGAAGGTTCTGAGGAAAATTTTTCCACAAACGACTTAGAAATAAAAGAATGAGACGCCCCGGAGTCAAAGAGTAAGAAAGCAGGGTTAGAGTTTACGAGAAAAGTACCCGTCACGACGTTACTTTTGGTGTCTGCTTCAGTTCTTCTCATGACGTGAATTCTGCCAAAAGTTGGACGTGCACCATTTCCATTGGTCTGTTGTTGGTCGGAGTAGCATTTGGAGTGGCTTTATTACCATTGTTGTTTGGACCTTGAGGATTAGTAGGGCGATTATTGGTCTGGTATTGGTTTCCATTGCCATTCCCATTGGTGTTGTTTCCCTTATTTTATCCACTTTGGTCATTTTGCCTATTTGGACACTGATTAGCCTTGTGTCCTGGTTCTCCGCACTGAAAACACTTAATTCTTTCACCTTGACATGTGAAGCCTGGATGACTCTTATTGCACTTCTTATAGACAAACACTTTCTTCTTATTGTCTCCTTGTCTCCTTTGACCTTGATTGTTGTTGTGAGAACTGTTGTTGTTGGTATAACAACCTCCTTGATGGTTACCCCCACCATTATTTCCTCCATAGCTAGCCTTTTTCTCATAACCTTGAGTTTGGGAGTTCCCACTTTGGTCTTTCCTTTTGATTCTTCCCAATACTTCCTCTTCTCCTTTCTTAATTCTCTCCATATTGCAAGCTTTACCATAAGCCTCCATAAAAGTGTGAGGTATTACCGCCTAGTCTCTTTTGGATTCTAAAGCTAAGTCCATCCTCAAATTTATGGGCTTTTGTGGCCTCATCTGGAACCATATAGGGGCAGAACCTTGCATATTCATGAAATTTTTTAGCATACTCTTCTATACCCATTGTAGATCCTTGATTGAATCTAGTAAACTCACTACCTTTTTGCCTCCTAATGTGTTCAGGAATGAATCGGGCCCTCATAACAGTCTTAAAAGTGGACCAATCAAAATTAGGTTGCATACGAATGGTAGGTCCTTGAGTCTCCCACCAAAGATCGACATCTTCTCGAAGGTAAAAGGTAGCATGGTCAACCTTTTGGTTGTCAGGAGTTCCATTAGAGGTGATTATCTTCTCTATATCGCGCATCCAGTTTTCCAACACAAGAGGATCTTCTCGACCAACGAAGGTTGATGGTTTCAAGTTGGCAATTTTCTTAGCCATGGTTGCTTGATATTCTTCACCGACATGGTTTTTGAGTTTGTTTTGAAGAACAAGTCCAAAACTTTGGGATAATTGTTCAAGAGTTCGTAAACGAGCAGCAATTTGTTCGGAAGTCTCAGGCATGTTTTTGTTTTGGCATGAACGTGACCGAGTATAGACGTTAAATGGCATAAGCTACCTAGAAAAGAGAAAACAATGGTGTGACCACCATTTATTATTCATGTAAAGTATAATGATTAGACATAGTCATATAATTTGAGATAAGAACACAACTTAGAAAATGTAAACAACTTTATTCAAATCATTCAATCATAACATCATTGTTCAACATAGCAGCTACTGGTTCTAAAACCTTATTACACATAACAAAATAAAAGAAAAGAAAACCTAAAGGTCATCATCCTCCATACGATCTTCTTCCTCCATAGACTCTTCATCCTCCATATCAGACTGAGGGTGGGTAGGGGTAGGGCTTCTATCAGCCTCTCCTTCATCAGAACTAGAGCCATTTAAGTTGATATTGTAATGGTATTCTTCCATAGCATCAATCATAACCCATCGTAGATACTCAATGGTCAGGAATCACGATCCTCTATGCGTGTACCTCTCAAAGTTAGGTGTCTCATTAACATAAACATCCTTGTATTTTCTTTTGATTGCTCCTAATGGTCCTCGCTCGG
>CANSNZ010000969.1:202500-290639 GCA_947646795.1 Beta lomatogona
TCATATGGTTTCAGTTGCCTTGATGCATATGGTACGACTTTTCCATGTTGCATTAGTACACACCCTAACCCATGCTTTGAGGCGTCACTATACACCTTGAAGCCTTCTGTTCCAGAGGGTAAGGTCAACACTGGTGCTGTTGTAAGTCGTTTCTTCAATTCTTGGAATGCAGACTCAAATTGGTCATCCCAATGAAATTTAGTGGTCTTCTTCATCAAGTTGGTGAGAGGTTGAGCAATCTTAGAGAAATCTCCAACGAATCTCCTATATATAGTACCCAGCAAGACCCAAAAAGCTTCTAATTTCTGTAACACTTGTGGGTCGAGCCCAATCGATCACTGCTTGTATCTTTGAGGGGTCAACGACAACTCCGTTCTTTGAAAGCACATGGCCCAAAAATGCGACTTCCTCTAACCAAAATTCACACTTTGAGAATTTGGCATACAATTCCTCTTGGCAAAGTATTTCCAAACCTTTCCTCAAATGTGCCTCATGCTCCTCCTTAACTCTTGAGATACCAGAATGTCATCGATGAATATGACCACGCACTTATCCAAGTACTGCTTGAAGGTCCTATTCATGAGGTCCATGAATGCAGCAGGTGCATTAGTGAGTCCAAATGGCATAACTGTGAACTTGTGATGGCCATACCTTGTTCGGAAAGCTGTTTTGGGTATATCTTCATACACGATTCTCAACTGATGATATCCATAACGCATGTCGATTTTTCAGAATACTGCATCACCTTTTAACTGATCGAATTAATCCTTGATTCTAGGAAGTGGGTATCTATTCTTGACAATGACGTTGTTCAACTCCCTATAGTCGATGCATAGTCTTAGGGACCCATCCTTCTTCCTAACGAACAACACTGGTGCTTCCCAGGGTGAGACACTTGGTCTTATATACCCTTTCTCCATGAGTTCTTCTAATTGCACTTTCAGTTCTCTGGTTTCTACTGGGGCCATTCGATATGGTGCTTTAGAAATAGAGCCTGTTCCAGGAATTACATCGATCTTGAAATCAACGTCTCTTTCTGGTGGCATTCCTGGAATCTCTTCTGGAACTACATTTTTCCACAAACGACTTAGAAATAAAAGAATGAGAAGCCCCAGAGTCAAAGAGTAAGAAAGCAGGGTTAGAGTTTACCAGAAAAGTACCTGTCACGACGTTACTGTTGGTGTTTGCTTCAGTTCTGCTCATGACGTGAATTCTGCCAAATGTTGGACGTGCACCATTTCCATTGGTCTGGTTGTTGGTCGGAGTAGCATTTGGAGTGGCTTGATTACCATTGTTGCTTGGACCTTGAGAATTGGTAGGGCGATTATTGGTCTGGTATTGGTTTCCATTACCATTTCCATTGGTGTTGTTTCCCCTATTTTGTCCACTTTGGTCATTTTACCTATTTGGACACTGATTAGCCTTGTGTCCTGGTTCTCCGCACTGAAAACACTTAATTCTTTCACCTTGACATGTGAAGCCTGGATGACTCTTATTGCACTTCTTACAGACAAACACTTTCTTATTATTGTGTCCTTGTCTCCTTTGACCTTGATTGTTGTTGTGAGAATTGTTGTTGGTATAACGACCTCCTTGATGGTTACCCCCACCCTTATTTCCTCCATATCTAGCCATTTTCTCATAACCTTGAGTTTGGGAGTTCCCACTTTGGTCTTTCCTTTTGATTCTTCCCAATACTTCCTCTTGTCGTTTCAAAATTCTCTCCACATTGCAAGCTTTACCATAAGCCTCCATAAAAGTGGTTGAGGTACTACCTCCTAGTCTCTTTTGGATTCTAAAACTAAGTCCATCCTCAAATTTTTGGGCTTTTGTGGCCTCATCTGGAACCATATTGGGGCAGAACCTAGCATATTCTTGAAATTTCTGAGCATACTCTTCTACACTCATTTTAGATCCTTGATTGAATCTAGTAAACTCACTACCTTTTTGCCCCCTAATGTGTTCGGGAAAGAATCGGGCCCTCATGGCAGTCTTAAAAGTGGACCAATCAAAATTAGGTTGCATACGAATGGTAGGTCCTTGAGTCTCCCACCAAAGATCGGCATCCTCTCGAAGGTAAAAGGTAGTATGGTCAACCTTTTGGTTGTCAGGAGTTCCATTAGAGGTGAATATCTTCTCTATATCGCACAACCAGTTTTCCAACACAAGAGGATCTTCTCAACCAACGAAGGTTGGTGGTTTCAAGTTGGCAATTTTCTTAGCCATGGTTGCTTGATATTCTTCACCGACATGGTTGTTGAGTTGGTTTTGAAGAACAAGTCTAAAATTTCCAAATACAAATGATTGTTTCCAAATAGAGCCTGTAAAGCCCTGGTGTAGGTGTTCCAGGTGTGGTGGTCCCTAAGGTGGTCCCAGTGGTCCCTCAAGCTATAACTATTGTTGTAGTGTTTATCAGTAAACATGGTGAAAGGTAAGTTTAGTAGTGTTTTTTCAAAGGTTTGGTGACAGTAAGAATCCAGTCCAGAAGAAACAGATTACCCAAAAGGATGATCCATTTGTTCGGGAAATGCCAATCCTTTCAAAAACTGATCTTTATGATAAACAATATAGTTGGGAATTGAATTTTGGTAGAGGAAGCCATATAGATGAATTTACCACTAGTGTCGATCAACGTCAAATGACTTTCCAATTGTTAGATAATGAGTCAATCTAAAAACACTTAGAACAAGGTTTCAGATATATCCATTTTGGTTGTATCCAAATTGCTGTCAAGCCTATGGTCAGATTAGGTCTTGATTGTCCAATTATGCTTGCTTTAAGAGACACTTCTCTTAAACATTTCAAAGATTCTCTTTTAGCTTTGGCTAACACTAATATTTCTCAAGGTCCAATTTATTTCAACTGTTTTCCAAATCTGAGTAAAGATCTTGATGATCCTTATATTCTCAAGACTTTAACTCTAGATGTCAATATGTCCAAAGATCTCTGATTCCAAGGTGCTAGAAACTTTTCCATTATTTATCGAGTTTATTACAAACTCCTAAATACTCAAATGAATCCAAAGTGTCGAATACGTTTTGCTCCTGGTCAAACTATGATTTTCAAAGTTGAACATGGCAAAGCAACTACACATACTCCAGAAGCTCTTCCATGGGATAAATTTACTATTCCAGATGAATGGCAAGTTCAAACTCCACCAATTCCAAAATCTTTGAAAGAATCCAAGGTTGAACAAATAATTGAGGAACCAGATGGCAGAGTTCTTATTCGATTTAATTCAAGTAAGGAGTTTCCATCTTCTTCTTCCAATTATGACTTTCAAAGTGCAAGATCTTCTTGTTCTTTTGAAAGATCAAGTAGTTTTCCAAATACAGATGATTTTCCAAATATTTCTCAAAATTACAAAGTTTTTCAAAAACCTCCCATTCCAGAAATAGTTGATGAAAATGATTTTCCATCACCAACTAAGTCTGAAATGAGACCTCCAAATTTCTCCAGTTTAATTGTTATTACCAAAGGAGGATTTCAAATTAATAAACCAATGCTTTGCAATGAATTTGAAGCTCCAGTTAATCGTGAAAAACGACTTTGGTTTTTCTCCAATTTTGATAAACCTGCTACAGAATTTATCCGTGAAAAATACTATTCTAAATTAAATGAGTTATCTGCAAATATTCCATTTTTCACATGGCTTCCAATTTACTTAAGTAATTTGAAAATCCCTTATCCATTTTCTGATTTATGTGTTAAGTCCAATATTGCTCAAAAATGGATTCTCAAAAATGGTGAATTAGTTTCGTCTATTCATCCTCCATTAACAGGTTTACGAGTTCCTTCTGACGAAGGTAGAACTTGTGAAGCTACTCCATATAAAGTAGGAAGAGATGCTGATGAGAAATCAGGTCCTACTTTAGGGGACATCAAAAAGGTTTATGAACAAAACAATTTTTCCAATACAATTTTACATACTATTTTCAAACAAGTTGATCAAATTTCCACTCAAATTGATTCTTTATCTTCAAAAAATTATGACTCTGAATCTTCCAAAGATATTGATGATTTATCAAAACATTTGAATGGAATTTCTCTTAATGAAGGACGTTCATCTACTTTTCCAAATGAAATATCTCGACCCCTTATCCATGTTCCAACAAATTTTTCAAAAGGTTTTGGACTTAGTAATAAAACACTTTTAAAAAGAATTTCTGACAAAATAGACAAAAACATCACATGTCTAGAAAAGGATAAGCAGGCAAAAGAAATTTATGCTAACTTTTCCTCAGGTGATGAATCTCCATCTCAAATTAATCGAATTTATCATAAAAGCTGGAACAATAATCCAATGCGAAATTATTATTCCAGACCTACCCCTCCAGATCTTCAATTTGAAGAACGAGGAACTTATGGTTCTCAAAATGTTTATTCTGGTGAACAACTATATGATTGGAATATAGATGGTAGATCAGAATTTGAAATTGCCAAGGTTTTACATGAAATGTGCATTGCTGCTAATGCGTATTCTTCAAATGATTTTACAAGTGACCAAATTGCTGATACCATTGCCAACGGATTTTTAGGACAATTAAAAAACTGGTGGGATAATACTTTTACAGCAGAACAACAAAAAGAAATTTGTAATCATGAAAATATCAAAAAGGAAAAATACAGATTTATCCTTTTAATTCAAACTATCAGTCTCCATTTACTTGGTTCTTCCACAGAACACTTAAAATCAAATACTTTAATTCTATCCAATCTTCGATGTCCAACATTAAATGATTACCGATGGTACAAAGATACATTTTTATCCAATGTTCTTGGTAGAAATGATGCTCAACAATCATTTTGGAAAGAAAAATTTATTTCAGGACTTCCAAATTTATTTGCTCAAAGGATTTTTCAAAAGTTGAAAGAAGCCTCAAATAAAGAAACAATTGCATATGAAAATTTAACGTATGGACAATTGTTTTCTTATATCAAAAAGGAAGCATTATCTTTTTGCAATGAGCTTAAAATTCAATCTAAATATGGCAATGAAAAAGCTCAGCAAAGAAGAGAACTTGGATCTTTCTTGGAAGCCATTGGCTTTGAGAAAATCCAAGCCCCTTCCACTGTTCGAAAACATAGACTCAAACAGCTTCAAAATTTTCGTCAAAAGAAAACTCCATCTTCTGAAAAGTTTTATTAAAAGAAAACAAAAACATTTCCAAAAGAATTTCCAAAAAAGGATTTCCAAAAGATTATTTGTTATAAATGTGGCAAACCTGGTCACAAAGCAAACAATTGTCATTTCAAAAGTAAGATTAATGAGATTTTCCAAGACAATCCAGATTTAAGAGATAAACTCTTCAATGTTTTCCAATTATATCAGAGTGAGCCAGAAGAATCTGATCATTCTGATCATGTTATTTATCAATTAGATTATGATCAGGATTCTGATCACTCTATCCAATTTTGTTCCAAAGGACTTTGTGTTATTTTCAAAAAAGAAAAGGAGAAGGAATTACTTCTCGATATTATTGAAAATATTCTAGATAGCAATCTTCAAAAACAGTACCTTGAAAGATTACGAGAAATTGTTTTAATATCTTCTCCACTTGAAGAGAAGCAAAAACCAGTTTCTTTTAGTCTTCAAAAAATACTCGCTGATTCTCCATTTCATCAAACATTTCTTTCTCCAGTTAATACTCATGATCTTCAAAGTGAGGTGATTCAAATAAAATCTCATATTCAAGATCTTGAGCAAAACATTTTAAACCTCCAAACAAAAGATTTAGAACTTGAAGCAAAATTTACTTTACTCCAAAATTCCAATTTTGAGATAGGTGAAACTTCTGAACGTTCTCCTATACCCACTGATTCTATCCAAATTTCAAATACTCCAATTGAAAATGAAAAATTTCTTCAAATTATTCACAGATTTAATTATCAAAAATGGTTTTGTCCAATTACATTAGTTATTGATGATAATTTCCAAATTAATGATGTTGCATTATTTGATAGTGGTGCTGATCTCAATTGCATTAAGGAAGGATTAATGCCTCCTCAATATTATGAACATGCCACTGAACATTTGACTATTGCTAATGGTCAAAAACTTCAAATAAGATACAAACTTTACCATGCATCTATTTTCAATAATAATTATTATTTCCAAACTCCATTTACTCTTGTTAAAAATCTTAATTATAATATTATTCTTGGTACTCCTTTTTTCACTCAAATGTATCCATTTTTCTGTCAATGAACTTGAATTCATACTGTTATAGATGACAAACCAATTTCTTTCAAATTTCATGCTAAATTACAACATTCTGATGTCCACAATCTTCAAACTAACTCTATTTATAAACAAATTAATATGATTTCTGCAGGGATGAACAACATGCAAGGTTCCAAGGCTCCTGCTTCCAGACAAAAGAAAGAAAAGGGTATAGTAATCCATCCTACAGGAAGCATTCCTGTTTCCACAAATCAATATTCCAATTTATCTAATTTCCCTCAAGTTTCCTATGCCCAAACACTATCACAAACACCACATCCAAATACCACTCATATTTCATATTATCAAAAACTCCAATATACTACTTTGTTTTAAACAAATTTCTTCTCCAACAAATTATCTTTCCATGACGAATCTACTCAAAAAATATCCACTTATGTCAGAAAGGTACTTCCAGATGGTTTTAATTGGTTTCCTTTTGAAATCACTAAACCAATGCAATTTTATCGTAATATCCTTCGTGACACGAATTCTTGTCACATTAAGGATAATATTACCACCACCACAAATTATTCCAAATGCCTGATTTTCCATGTCATTTCCAGTACTGAATGGAAAACAATCCATTCTTCTCTTTCAACCTCCAAAACATTCTCTTCTAGTCTTCTTGATCCAAAACTTCCACAAACTTATAACTTTTATGATTATGTACAAGCATGGTATTGTGCATTTTTAGTTGAAAGTTATAATCACTCTTGGTTCTTCAGTTTTCATCCTTACTGTCTTCAGAAAAATACAATATTTCCAATATGGTTTGTTGAATGGTGGGATAGCTATGGAGCCATTCCTGATATCTTCCCAGATAAACTTCAAATTGCTTTCGAACTTTACCATTCCAAAGCTCGATTTCCAGCAGCTAGATTTCTAGAAGGTTATGAATTTTCCAGTGTTATTTATTTCTGTCAAATATTCCGAATTTCATGGATAATGTGTTGGAATTATTCTCTTCGACAATTGATAGAATCCAGACCTTATTACCTGGTTCGAGAATATCGAGTCAAATGGTGGAAAAACTTTAAAGTTTCTCCAAAAATGCAAGAATGTGTTTCTTAATATCTCCAACAGGGATTATCTGCTCTCCATGACTATAATGACTGGACTAAGCAGAGTTTCCAGCAGTATAAACAACTCCAAACAGCCCCTCCACAAAACACATTACATTCTCCATCTTCATCCACAAAATCCAAAAAGAAAAAGAAGGCTTCAATAAATAAGGCTGAACTCTTTGATTAGTTCCTTCAGTTTATTAACCAAACTAAAAAAGCCCAATCTTCCAGTTCCAGTTCCTCTAAGGCCTCCAGCCCAGATTTGTATGGTGGACCTTGTGCCCAAGATCCATTTGAATTTTAAAATAAACAAGAAAGATCCCGCGAAATGTTTTACACTTAGGCAAAAGTAAGGGACATAATTATTCCAGTTTACAGGTGTCCAGTTTTCAAGCTCAGCAGATAAGGAGTCCAGCTTGACAGATAAGGCCTCCAGCAGGCAATTTCCAAGCACTTTCCAAGCAATTTCCAATTTCGTCAAGAAAATGAATAGTGAACAGTAAAAAGTAACCGATGAACAGTACCATGAATAATACTTTCGCCAAATTTTCTCAAAAGTTGTCAAAAGTTACGGCGCACTCCAAAAAACAATGGCAGATAAATCTCCAGCTGTCCAAGAACTGTATTTGTAGCTTGTCGTTTCTAGATACCTTAATGTTGTAAACTTAGTTCAATAATTGTACTTCATTACTGTATTTCTTTTCAAAAGTCTATAAATAGACTCACTTGTATCTAGTTTTAGGCAGAGCGAAAATTGTAAGAGCAAAAATAGCATTACAAGCTCTTATCCAAAGTTTGTAATATTTCCAAGTTATCAATAACAATTCCAGTTTCCAAATCATCTTTCCTCTTTAGTAAGTTCTTAAATTCTTAATCCAACATTTAGTTTCCAATTCATGTTTAAAATTAGATTTTCAGTTTTAAGTTATTGTTGTGTATTTTCTTCATAACCTAGGTCAGTACTTAGGGTTAATCTATATATACTTTTATATTATATTATGTATACATATGTATGTATATATACATATGTATATGTATACATATGTATGTATATATATGTATATATACATACATATGTATACATATATATATGTATATGTATATATATGTATACATATGTATGTGTATATATATATATAAATATACATACATATACATACATATATACATATATATATATATATATATATAATATACTAAGTAATAATATGAAATATTAAAATAATAATTATAATTTGGTATGGATAAAATCATGAATTTCATAAGTTGAAAAAAATTAATTAGGAAAAATTGTTTTAAATAAGTCAACCTTTGGACGATCTTCCCATTTTAAGTCTACCTTTTGATTATTCCTGATTGAGTTAAGCTTGTAGCGCTATTTTTTTCTAATGAGTTAAAATACTTACAACCTGAACAACAGGTTTTTTTTTTTTTTTTTTTTTTTTTTTTTTTTGACATTTTAATTTACTTTTTATTTTCTTTTTACTTTTCACCTACCACACCACCACCCACTCCAACAGCCACCCACTGGCCTGTAGCTACCTCCACACACCACTTCCAGCACCGAACCCACAGTACAACCAACCATAAACCCACAACAAAAATTCAGATTTCATTCCAGCAGACCACCGCCCAACAGCCACCCATCTACCCTGCTTTCTTCCCAGTGAACTCTCACCCTCGCTTTACTCAATCTCCTCTTCGCGACCCCATACGCAACACCACCACACCCATGTACACCTCTCTGCCCGCCATTCCCCTTGTCGCCTGCTTCGCCACAGTGCCGCCGAGTCCAGGCACCAGCCACCCCACCTCTCCTTCCCTCTCGCTACTTTCCCATCATTCTTGCTCACAACCAACCCTAAACCGTACCCACCGCCAAATAAAAGAACACATAAACACCTCAGTTCATCACCACCACCGAAACATACCCAACCACCCACCAAAAATCACCACCAAAACCCACAACCACCACCAAAACCCTCAGCCACCACCAAAGCCTCCCAAGCACCACGCTTCATCAATGCTAGAATGGGCCGATGATTGGTGGAAATTTGCGAAGAAATTTGCGCAGATTAGTTTAGGGGGCTTCTGGTGGGGTTTAGTGGTTTGGAGGGGGAGGAGAGAGAAAAATGAGAGGAGGAGGAGAAAGGAGAAATAAAGTGTTTTTTTTTTTCTTTTAATGTTAAAATAATAATTAATATTTAAAAGTAAGGAACTTAAAAAAACTTCCCTAAAAAAAGACTTAAAAAAAATCAATCATATTATAACAAGTAGCACATGTGACCTACTAAACAGGTCCGAAATAGGTTAAACTCAATATAAGAAAACGGCCCTACAAGCCTAACTCAATCAGGATTAATCCAAAATTTGACTTATTTTGGAAAAACCGCGCAAATGTTGGCTTATTTAAAACAATTTTTCCAATTAATTATTTACTCCTTCCGTCCCAGAAAGATCTGAACACTTATTGGGACTTTGTGAATAAACTCAAGTTAGAACACATATGATTAGTGGCTCCACTGTCAATGATCCAATTATTCTCTAAGCTATAATTTAGGCAGAAAATACCTGTTATTTGTGCACTTGCAACTAGACCAAGTGAGTTAGAACCTCCACAACGGCCTCCAGCTTGCTGCTCATTATGGTCTGAAACTGTGTGATTATTAAGCACATCCATGAGCCTGAACTATTGTCCTTTAGTTAGTGAACCTTGAACCATATCATCATGTTCATTGTCATTCTGAGCCACTGCTGCAATCTTTTTGCCTTTTGCATACTTATGGTTTGCTGGATAACCATGAATCTTCCAGCATTTGTCCATAGAATGCTCTGACATCTTGCAATGCTCACAATAAAACATAGAAGGCCTTTTATTGCCAGAAATAACTCTTCCTGAGTTGTAGCTTGTGTTTCCAGTGTTAAATGTCACTTTTGGAGCATTTTATTGTTGTTTATAAGAAGTCTTCTGATCAAACTTCTTGGTTGTGAAAGCAACAGCTTCATTGTTGTTTTTGTCAAAATCTGCAACACCTCTATGATTTTCTTCTTGAAAAAGAAGCATGTATGCTTGAGTAATATTTGGTAGTGGTTGCATCATAAGTATGATGCTCTTAACTAAGCTATGCTTAGAACTTGCCTTCATTAGAAAATGAAGAAGCCTAGTGTTTTGTTGAGATTTCAGTTGCTGCTTAGTTAAAGTACAACTACAGCCACTGCGCACACAAGCTGAAATAGGATCAAGTCCATCAATCATGTCCCAAAGACACTTGATTCTGGTAAAAAATTCTGAAATATTATCATCTTTTTCTTGAACTATGTCACATAATTGCTGTTGTAAACTATACAACTCAGTTTCATAATATCTTCCGAATCTTTCTTCATGATTAAGCCATATTTCTCTGTCAGTTTTGTATTAGCGATTGTTTGATCCAGATAAGCTAAAAACCAGGATATACGCATTTGGTCCAAATTTGCAATAAATTTGGATTTCCAGTAGGCTTAGATAAGGATTCATCAACAAATCCTAGTTTTTTTCTTGTTGATAAGGCTATAATCATAGATTTTTTTTCCAGTTGGCAAATCCGGTTCCAGAAAACAAAATTGGAACTAATTTTGCAGTATTAAGATCAGAAGAACTTAAGAAATATGCACTACTAGGATCTTGCATGATATCAATATTTGATTGAGTATCATTTTGACTCGAATTTTGATTTCTAGGCATTGTATTAATGAGATGATTGATGATTCATGAAAATTTTTAGAAAGAATTTGAAGATATGATCATGTTAATCACATAAGAACAATCTGGAGAAAATTTGTGCCAAAATTTGCTGATATAAAAGAAAATGATTAAACCTCAAATCTTCAACCTCCAGATGAGAAATCAGAGAATATTTTGCAGAATTATTGATGATCCAGATATTGTTGCTCAGTACCATGATGAAATTCATGATCTATCACTTTAGATCATTAACATTCTAAGATTTAATTCAGGGAATATGAAACAGAAGAATGTAATATATGTTTCATTATTTTATTCTTCATAGAATCTCACAATCTCAGAAGAGAGAATTTTGTAAATTGAAATCTTAGCTACAACTTTTACAATTACGTGGTTTAATAGTGTTGATCATCCTTTTATGATGGTTTACTCTTCTCCATTATTCCCATAGATGATGGGAGTTTTATTCTACATTATCTTGTGTTTATTGGGATTGATTTTGATCATTGGATTCCTTGGGGTCCTCTGATTTCCTTTGGAGGTTTCTTCTTCTCCTTCACTCCTTTAAATGTAATTCATTTTTCTGATTTTGTGAATAATCTATCTTTTCTTTTCCTTCTTCCTTTCTTCATGTTTTTTGGGCATAAGTTATAGTAACTCCATCTCACACCCAAGAGTGCCATTGTGTGGTGAGAGTTGTGTAAACCTTAGGGAACGAATCGGGGAGTACAATTGTGCACCCCGGTTGCACCAAATCTCATTTTCAAGGCAGTGGTTTGTCTACCACGGCACAACAAGTTCAAATTTCTTGTTCATATCTTGTTCTTCATTTTAGCCTTGAAAACCTTTTAATACAACAATTTGAAAACGAGATTTTATGTCGATTGTTTTGGCTAATTCAATGTTGAACAAGACTCTTCCCGACATCTCTAAGTTGGAGCCTCTTGATGGCAAGAACTATAAGAGATGGTCACAAAAATTGTTGATCTTTTTTGAGCAACTTGAAATTGATTATGTCCTCTATGAGGATGTAATTGAAGCAATTGAAGCAAGCAAGGTGGTAGCCCCGGATGCCTCCCTTTCGGCGGAGGATATCAAGAAAGCGGCTGATGCATTGACCAAGAAGGAGAAAGACAACAAGCTTGTTCGAGCTCATATCCTTCATCATGTAAGTGGAATCTTATTTGATCTCCTTATCACTAATCGATCAAGCAAGTCCATTTGGGACACTTTGAAAAAGAAGTATGGTGCCGATGATGCCGGTAAGAAGAAATATGTGGTTGGTAAGTGGATTAACTTCAAGATGACGAATGACAAATCCATCATGGATCAAGTTCATGACTATGAGAACATTATCACCGATATCCTTGGTGAAGGGATGAAAATGTGTGAGACTCTTCAAGCCAATGTGCTTTTGGAGAGATTCCCACCTTCATGGAATGACTACCGAAACTCTTTGAAGCACAAGAAGAAGGACATGAACCTTCAAGAGCTTATTGGTCACATGAGGATCGAGGAGGCTAACCGCCTCAAAGATAAGTTTGATTCTCTCTCTTTGAATTCTTCTAAAGCTAACTTGGTTCAATCTAGTGATCCTATGGCTAGATACAGGTTCAAAGGTAAGAAGAAGAATAATGGAAACAAAGGGAACTTCACTTCTAACAACAAGATTCAAAAGACCAAAGGAGCATGCTATGTGTGTGGAAAGATAGGACACAAGGTCTATCAATGTGTCCACCGCAAGAACAACTCCAATGGTGCCTCCCATGCCAATCTTGTTGAAAAGGATGATGTGATAGCCGCGGTGGTAGTTGAAGCCAACTTGGTGGAAAACAAGGTAGAGTGGATCTTGGACACGGGAGCATCAAGACATATTTGTGCTAACAAAGCTCTCATGACGGACTTTGAAGATGCTACCGATGGAGACCATGTTTACATGGGAAATAGTAGCACCGCGGGAGTTCTTGGGAAAGGGAAGGTCCACCTTAAACTCACTTCCAGAAAAACTTTGTTTTTGAGTAATGTCTTGTATGTTCCCTCCCTTAGGAGGAATCTTGTTTCGGGTGCCCTTCTCAACAAAGCCGGTTTAAAGCTTGTCTTTGAGGCGGACAAGATTGTTATTACTAAGAATGGAGACTTTGTTGGGAAAGGTTACCTTAGTGGAGGATTGTTTGTGATGAATGTTTTGAATAATAATGGAAGTACTTCTTTTGCTTATATTGTTGAGTCTATGGATGTTTGGCACAATCATTTAGGACATTTAAATGTTTCTTACATGAAAAAACTAAAGGACATGGACTTAATTTCTTTTGATCAAATTGACAAAGCCTCTAAATATCCTATTTGTGTTGAGGCCAAACATACTAAGAAACCATTCAAGCAAGTTATATCAAGAAGTACTAAATTGCTAGAGTTGATTCACTCGGATTTAGCGGACTTTAAAAATTGCACTACTAGTAAAGGAGGGAAAAATTATTACATAACTTTTGTTGATGATTTTTCAAGGTTCACTAAAGTTTATCTTTTGAAAACTAAGGATGAGGCGGAAAGTGCATTTTTAAAGTATAAAGACGAGGTTGAAAATCAACTTGATCTTAAGATTAAAAGGGTTAGGACCGATAGAGGTGGTGAATATGGAAAATGAACTTTAAAAGAATTTTGTGAAACCAATGGTATCATCCATGAGCTAAGTTCCCCTTACACTCCACAACAAGATGGTATTGCCGAAAGGAAAAATAGATCTTTAAAAGAAACTATGAATGCAATGCTCTTAAGTTCCGGATTATCCGACAACATGTGGGGAGAGGCGGTTCTATCCGCATGTTATGTACTCAATAGAGTGCCCCATAAGAAATTGGATAAAACACCTTATGAACTTTGGAAAGGTTATAAACCGAACATGAGTATGTTGAAAGTGTGGGGGTGCTTAGCTAAAGTTGCTTTTCCAGATTTTAAGAAAACCACTATTGGGTCTAAAGCTTTTGATTGTGTGCTTATTGGTTATGCTTATAATAGTGCCGCATATAGGTTCATGCTTTTGAGTGATTATTCTATTTGTGAATCTAGAGATGCAGTTTTCTTTGAGCATTCTTTCCCTTTGAAATCATCTTCATCTTCTATACATATGAATGAGTCAAGTTTTGATGTGTCCTTAGATGTTTCTATGCCTAGTTCTAGTAATCTTCCGTCTATTCCTTTGGTAGTTGAAGGAGTACAACCTAGGAAGAGTAAGAGGGTTAGAGTAGAGACTACCTTTGGACCAGATTTCTTGACCACTTTTCTTGTTGAGAACTTTGATGTGAATTGTTTGAGTGAAAATGTTGTTTCTTTATTTCTCTTAGAAGAAGACCCAAAGACTTATAGTGAAGCTATGAAATCCATAGATGTTAGTTTTTGGAAAGAGGCCATTAAAAGTGAATTAGATTCAATCATGTCTAATCATACTTGGGACTTATGTGATTTACCTAAAGGGTCTAAACTCATAAGTTGTAAATGGATCTTTACTAAGAAGAAGAAACCCGATGGCTCTATTGATAAGTTTAATGCTAGACTTGTTATTAGAGGTTTCACTCAAAAAGAGGGTATAGACTTCTTTGATACCTACTCACCCGTGACTAAGATTGCCACCATTAGGACTTTGATTGCTTTAGTATCGATTCATGACTTAGTGGTTCATGAAATGGATGTTAAAACGGCTTTTCTTAATGGTGATCTTGATGAAGAGATTTATATGACTCAACCGGAAGGTTTTGTGGTTAAGGGTCAAGAACACAAGGTGTGTAGGCTTAGGAAGTCTTTGTATGGTTTAAAACAAGCTCCTAAGCAATGGTATGAAAAGTTTGATAGTACTCTTAGGAGTGATGGTTTTGTGACTAATTCCTCGGACTCTTGTGTATATTCTAAAGTTTTGGATTCCTCTTGTGTTATTATTTGTCTTTACGTTGATGACATGCTTATTATTGGTACTAACCTTGAGGTTGTAAATTACACTAAAGATTTTCTCTCTACTAAGTTTGAAATGAAGGATTTAGGTGAAGCCCATGTGATCCTTGGCATCCGGTTGACTATGCTAAAGGATGGTTTCTCAATGAATCAATCTCACTATGTGGAGAAGATCTTGAATAAGTTCAATTGCTATGATGTGGAGCCTTGTAAAACTCCTTATGATGCAAGTGTACGGCTTATGAAGAACAAGGGTCCTAGTGTGTCACAAGAGCAATATGCTAAGGTAATAGGGAGTGTAATGTTTTTGATGAATTGCACACGTCCCGACATTGCTTATGCGGTAAGTAGATTAAGTCGTTATACTCATAATCCTAGTAGTGATCATTGGAATTCACTTTATCAGTTACTAAGGTATCTTAAGGGCACCATGGAAATTGGGTTGCATTTTAATCGATTTCCTAATGTCTTGGAGGGTTTTTGTGATGCTAATTGGGTATCCGATAATGATGAAGTAGTCTCTACTAGTGGTTATGTTTTTATGTTGGGTGGAGGTGCTATATCATGGAAGTCCTCAAAACAACCATGTTTACCGCGCTCCACCATGGAATCTGAATTCATTGCTCTTGAGTTGGCAGGTCAAGAAGCGGATTGGCTAAGGAGTCTTCTTGCCGACTTCCCATTGTGGGGGGAAAGATATTCCCCGGTTTCTTTGCATTGTGATTCTCAAGCTGCAATTGGTGTAGCTAACAATAGCAATTATAATGGTAAGAAGAGGCACATACGCCTTAGACATAGTTCGGTGAGACAATTACTCAAGAATGGAGTCATTGCTTTGAACTATGTAAGGTCCGAAAGAAATTTGGCGGATCCTTTGACTAAGGGGTTGGCTAGGAACCAAGTTCTTGATTCGTCGAGGGGGATGGGGCTTAAGCCCAAGAAGTGTATCTAATTGGCATTACTAATATTTCATCCCTATGGCGTTTTGTGTTGTAATGCTTGTAGTAGGATGAATTCATTGAGAATTCTTAATGGATTTATACTCACGTGGTAGGTGCTCTAGCTAAGCATTTGAGAAATCCACCGTTTTAATTTTTGTGGATGTTGAGTTTGTTTAAACTCTTAATGAATCCTAAGAGATGTTTTGTGCTATTGAGAAGCACAAGGGATTCACCTATATGGTTGTGAAGACTCGCCATCTTCTATGGAAACTTGAGTTTGTTTCCTAGAGCTTCCATGAAAACTAAGGTAAACGCATGGCTTAAAAACTCGTTCACTTTGCGGAGTTAACTAGATTTTTGGAGTGATTAATGTGTTGTGGGGGGCGTGACTTAAATCTTAGAGTTTCAAGGTTAGTCCACTCATTGATCAAAAGTTTGAGGGTTTCAAGGTTCGTCCACCCTTGGACTTGTAAGTCATTGTACCACTTCACTAAACATTTGGTTTCAATTTACTTAAATGTAACACCGGATGTTATGTATTAATCTCCTCTTATGCCCGGAATTTCCTTTCTTTCGTTTGGTATATTTTTCTCATCTTTAGTGGGGGATTGTTAGGATTAAAGTTGGAAAAAGGGGAAGAAAAGAGGCGCCCGATTGGGTCGGGCGCA
Organism: Beta lomatogona; assembly: GCA_947646795.1. Classification (NCBI taxonomy): domain Eukaryota; kingdom Viridiplantae; phylum Streptophyta; class Magnoliopsida; order Caryophyllales; family Amaranthaceae; genus Beta; species Beta lomatogona. The sequence continues at coordinate 219,066 of CANSNZ010000969.1, forward strand.
GGCCGCCCGATCGAGCGGGCGACTTACTCCGCCCGATCGGGCGACCTCAGTTGGCCTTTGAGTTTTGGTCTCGGGCCCGATCGGGCGACCTCAGTTGGTCTTTGAGTTTTGGTCTTGGGCCCGATCGGGCGGGGTTCGCCCGACCCGATCGAGCGAAGGCCTTTTTTGCCGGTTTTTGGTTTTTTCCTTTATTTCCTTGGATCCCTCTTGTAACCCCCTCTTAATTACGTGATTTAATAGTGTTGATCATCCTTTTATGATGGTTTACTCTTCTCCATTATTCCCATTGATGATGGGAGTTTTATTCTCCATTATTTTGTGTTTATTCGGATTGATTTTGATCATTGGATTCCTTGGGGTCCTTTGATTTCCTTTGGAGGTTTCTTCTTCTCCTTCACTCCTTTAAATAGAATTCATTTTTCTGATTTTGTGAATAATCTATCTTTTCTTTTCCTTCTTCCTTTCTTCATGTTTTTTGGGCATAAGTTATAGTAACTCCATCTCACACCCAAGAGTGCCATTGTGTGGTGAGAGTTGTGTAAACCTTAGGGAACGAATCGGTGAGTACAATTGTGCACCCCGGTTGCACCGAATATCATTTTCATGGCAGTGGTTTGTCTACCACGGCACAACAAGTTCAAATTTCTTGTTCATATCTTGTTCTTCATTTTAGCCTTGAAAACCTTTTAATACAACAGACTAGACATGCGTTTATTTGAAACCAATTATAAGATTTTCAATAATGGGCTTAGGAAAACATTTTAAATCATTTTCTATCTTTTGCAATGTCTTTCAAAGTTGACTTTTCGATGTTCACTTTGACTTGGTTTATTTATAGATATGTTTTCAAAGCTAGACTTTAGAAAATGGATTACGAAATGAATTTAGGCTTGTTCATTATTCTTTTTCCGAACTGAAGCAATCAGACAAATGTATATTCATCAAAGGGTGCTAAAATGGGAAAACACAATTTCGTGTCTATGATGGCTGACAAGTGAAGAGAGAAAAGGTTCGAGTGAAGTTAATGGCTGCTGCAGGGGTGAATTTAATGGTGGTTCACATAGATGCAGGGAAGATGATAAGGGAATGGGTTAAGAATTTTGGGAAAAAAGCAATTAAAATCCAGTTGTATAGTGGGGTTTTTTTTTTACAAAAAGTAAAAAGTTGCACTTCATTAAAAATGATGTAACACTCCAATAACTCTCTCCCTTTACAAATACATAAATTAGTAGGAAATTATCAAATCATTACCGCCATGTGTGAAAACGTTTTGGCTTATTTAAAATTTTGCAGCGGAAAATAAACAAAGTATTTCGACCTAGAATTAAAAGTTTATAGCATGTCTTACATCTTGGAACCAATTATGGCTCCTCAAAAACCAAGTCAAAGTGAACATCGAAAAGACAACTTCAAAGTCAAACAAATTCAAACCCACTAAAATTCCACACACAATTTAAAATCCCACAATTCAAATGTGAATGATAATTTAACACTCGTCAATCCTAGATGCATCATGCTATCTAACCTGAAATAGTTGTATGATCAATTGATACGCAGATGACTGCTCGCCAAATAATATAATAGTAAAGATGAGTCGTCACATGATCAATTAGGCACAATCAATGATTAACACATAAAGCATGTAATCAGCAAAGCTGAGTACATACTTTCTAAGAATAATAAAATAAAGGATTTTTTAACTACAATAATACAAACTTTGGCCCGTTCTCTCGCAATAATACAAACTTCTGATTATTTTTTAATAATACAAACTTTAGGCCAAAATTCCTCCAGTAGGTCAAAATTCCTCCAGTAGGCCAAAATCAGCCAATAAAAAAGCGACACGTGTTCAACTTGACCTACTGGAGGAATTTTGGCCTAAAGTTTGTATTATTAAAAAATAATCAGAAGTTTGTATTATTGCGAGAGAATGGGCCAAAGTTTGTATTATTCCAGTTAAAAAATCCTAAAATAAACAACCTAGCAAGATACCACAAAGCAGATAAAAGTCATGCATTGCAGGCAGTAATATTCAAACATAACAAGACTCAAATAGAAAGCTTAATTTATTAATTAATTTAAATAAGCAATAAGTCGTCCAACCAAAATGACCTTCATTAAGAAGAGGGGGCTACAGGCACGACTATGTGCCACAAAGCCCATTGATATAGAAAATAAATAAAGAGGAACGTATTGATCAAATGGTCCTATGTAAACCCCTGGTTACCACCATGTACTCCAATTCTTTTTGTTTAATACTCTTCACGTGCGCAAATCGAAAGCTTAAATACTCATTCTCTTTCACTTTACGTAATTAGTAGATTAATCAATATCCAACTATTAGATACAACCACGACACACAATATATAATTATCTTTGATTAATAGCAATTATTGTAGCCTAAAATATCTACGGCTCTCTTAGAGACACATGGGTCCATCAGGGTTGTACACATATCCCCTCAGAGAAAATAAAGGAAAATGGTTTAACCATTGGGTTTTACTCAGATGGGAGGAAAAGGCTTTCCTTTTGTCCCAAAGGTTAGTTAGATCCAAAACCCATAAAATGGGTGCAGGTGATTGGTTGATGACCCCTCCCCTATCATAGCCTGCCAAGTGTCATGCTTTGATTGCCTAGCCAATCAGGTGCTCCTATACTAGGGCAACCTAAAAGGGCAGCAGCCATATCATAAACACTATAAATACCCCTAAAATCAGGAGAAAAGGCATTTAATGCAAATAGTGTAAACTTACTCTCTAGAAATACTCTCTCACTTTCTCTCTCTATCTCTACTTTTTCCTTCCAACTCCTGATATCTGACTTAAGTTTCGGAGGGGGAACCACCACCCAAACCTCCAGGGTGGGTCCCTTTTTGCAGGTTTGGGAACGAAGCTCAGGTTCAGACTGGACAGCTTCATACCTTGTTGCACAAGTCTCCAAGTGAAGAACTTCTAAGGGAAACTAGTTTACTTGCCGGACAAGGAGACTAAACATTTAGTTTACTTGCTGGACAAGAGTACTAAACCATTGGCGCCGTTTGTGGGGAGACGCAACGATGAATGACTGTCAATCGTCCAACGTGGCTAGGAACCGAAGTTTTCAGATCAATGTCGAAGACACATTAGAACATGAGAGACCGCCTCGAGGAAGGGATATACCTCCGTCCATCGTCAATGTCCCTGGACCAAGCCAACAACCTGTCATTCAGGAGAATCTTGAACGTCCAGTGACTGCTTCCCATCTAGAGAACGTCCTGAATGACTTCCAGACTAAGATGGCAATAGTCGTCCAGGAGTAGATCAAGAACAACATGTTGTTTTTCCAAATTAATCCGGAGCCGGCAGCTAACAATCCAGTCCCTCTTAGGGTGGCGTTCCCAAGAGAATCGTCCAGGTCCAAGTCGACCTATTCGTCAGGAACCCTCTAGGAGAATGGCCACGGAAAAGCAGCCAGAAGGCAGTGAGCAGCGAAGGAAGATGGACTGGAACCTGGTGGTTAGGACCCAGGATAATGTTTGTCCAAATGGGCACTAAATGGAAACAGATGCCAGGGAATATCTAGAGGCAAAGAAAGCTGCTGCATTACAACGGTCGGCCATAGGGTCTACACCGTACTTGAGAGACCCTACTTTGAGGATACCATCAAGAACAGAAGGAAGAAGTCTGGGACCTTCTCTTATTTGTCCAAGACAAGAAAAAACGGTGGTTCAGCCAATGGTTTATAGGCGTCCAGCCCCTGCAAACACTTAATCTAATCCTGTGTTGAAAGAATACCGTAAAGAGTTCATACCCATGGAGGGACAGCTGGGAGCCCTCCTGATTAACTAGCCCACTCCATTCTCGGCCAGGATCATGGAGGCGCCCCCCTTCCCAAAGGTAAAACTCCCTAACATAGAGTCTTTTGATGGAACTACAGATCCAGACGATCACCTATCCGCTTACAAACATCAGATGTACGTCCAAGGAGTAGATGATGCTACTTGGTGTAAGAACTTCCCAGCAACTATGAAGGGAGTAGCTCAGAAGTGGTTTAACAATCTTCCCCCCAATTCAGTTAACAATTTTACTGAACTCAGTTTCTTATTTACTAGTCACTTTGTTGCCAATCGGCAAGAGCAAAAAACAAGCATGCACTTGGGTAAGGTCGTCCAAGGACCAAAAAAAGCCCTTAGAAGTTTTGTTAAGAGATTCAATCTAGAAGCCCTTCAGATTCAAGATCTCAATGCTGGTGTGGCCTTTGACGCCTTCATCAGAGGGTTGAGGCCATGAAGTTTTAAGTTTGACCTTGTGAAGAAGAAAATCACCACTCTTGCCGAAGCCTTAAAAGAAGCCGAAGCGTTTATACACGCCACTAAAGTATGTGCTGAGGTAAAGCACCCTGAGTCTAAGAAGCCTGAAGAGGTAGCTTAACCAAAGAAGAGCAACCCTAAAAAGGCTGAGACTTGGGCTATAACCTCCACAACTACTTCGTCCAGGAGAAGCAAGAGGAAAGAATCTGAATCTTCAACCAGTCCCATTAAATTTAGCAAGGACCAATACTCCATCCTTTATGAGATAAAGGACCAATACGAGCTAAAGGCTCCGGCTGAAATGAAGACCCCTTACCGGAATAGGGACAAGAGTAAGTACTGCCATTTTCATAAAGACTGTGGTCATGAGACCAATGAATGTAAACATCTTAAGAGGGCTTTGGAGGATCTAGCTCAAAAAGGAAAGATGAACTCATACTTACCCCAAGGTGGAAAGAGGTTTCAAAAGAGAGATGATCGTTAGAGCAAGAAGAAGGAGAGTGAAAGCACTGACGTGGATGTCGTCCTTGTTATCTCAGGAGGATTTACCGCTGGAGGACCAACCAATCGAGGGCACACAAACTATCTCAGGGAGCTCGACCAAGTCTTACTAACTGATCAGACAAAGGTCGAGCCCTTCCCAAAGGTGGTGGTTAGTGTGCAAGATCGGGGGAAGCTGAGAACTCCCCATGATGACCCTTTGGTTGTAGAAATGAAGATAGTAAACTTGAGAGTAAGAAGAATTCTGATTGACACCGGAAGCTCGACAAACATCATTAGTGCAGATTGCTTGTCTAGATTGAAGTTTGATGAGAAGAACTTGGTTCCCGTCCACCATCCCATCATAGGGTTTGGGGGAGGAATCATTCATCCTATGGGAACAGTTACTTTGCCCGTCCGAGTTGGAGAGAAGGATGCTTCACGAACTTTGTTTATCAAGTTATTGGTTGCCCGAGATTTGACAGTCTATAATGTCATACTTGGACGGCCAACTCTGAATCATGTTAAAGTTGTAATAGTAACTCACTTGATGCTTATGAAGTTTGAATGTGATGGTGGCCAAATTGGCTGCTTGTATGGAGATCAGCAGGCTGCTAGGGAATGTTACTTAACTACCCTGAAGCCGTCGTCATGGAAAGCAGACAATGAGGACCAGACTAGGATCGCTGGCGGATGGAATACGTCTGAAATTGGGAAAGATAAGACAAAGGTCACTGGCGAAAGGTAGACGTCCGAAATTGTACAGGACCAAGTGGCCTCACTGAGAATGACAATTGAGAGTCCTCAGAAGCCGGTTGTTCCCTCAAGGAAAACGTCTGAGCATCTTCTCAGCACGAAAAGGAAGTATGAGCCTGTTAAGGAAGAGCCACCCTCGTCTGGAGAAGTGATGGCCATTATGGGGTTGGCACTAGAACGTCCAGAGCCGGTAGAAGCCCCAGAAGATGTATGTTTGGATGAAGCCCGTCCAGAAAGAACCTTGAAGATTAGATCTTATTGTGTTTTAATCAACTTGCTAAAAGAATTTCAAGACGTGTTTGCTTATTGTGTTGAAGAAATGCCTGGAATTGATCCAGAAATAGCAATCCATCGGCTGAATGTTGATCCAAATTTAAAACCTGTTCGTCTAAAGAAAAGGCACATGGGGCCGGCCAGGAACCAAGAGGTCGACCAAGAAGTTCAGAAATTGTTGGAATCACGTTTTATCAGAGAGACGTACTATCCAGATTGGATTGCTAATGTGGTCATGGTGCCAAAGCCCAATGGCACCTGGAGGATGTGTGTGGACTACACTGATCTCAACAAGGCCTGTCCCAAGGATAGTTTTCCTTTGCCTAAGTTGGATCGACTGGTGGACTCTGCGGCCGGCCATGCTTTGTTAAGCTTCATAGACGCATATTCAGGCTTTCATCAAATCCCCATGTGGCCAGAGGATCAGGACAAAACGTCCTTCATTACCGAGAAAGGGCTGTATGGCTGGTTGAGGATGCCTTTTGGCCTCCGTAATGCGCAGGCCACTTTCTAGAGATTGATTAATACAGTTTTCCAGCCACAGTTGGGAAGGAACATGGAAGCATATATCACTAGTGGAAAAACAAGGAAGGGCTGCGGTCAAAACAGCCCTAAGGGCTGCGTTTTTGGCCAGCAGCCCTTTCCATAGCAGCCCTTCAATAGATAAGAAGGGCTGTGGTTTTTAACCGCAGCCCTTCACATAGAAGGGCTGCGGTTTAGGCCAAAAACGCAGCCCTTATAAGCTTGAAAGGGCTGCGTTTTCGGCTTAAACCGCAGCCCTTCACATTCAAATTTTTTTTTTTTAAAAATAAATTGCACCCTCCACCCCCGCCCACCCCCGCGGCCCCAAAGACCCCCCACCCCCGCCCACCCCCCGCCCCCCGCACACCCCACCCCATGCCCAACCCCGCCCCAAAGACCCCCCACCCCCGCCCACCCCCCGCCAGCCCCGCACACCCCACCCCATGCCCAACCCCCACCCCCCCGCCCATCCCAAAGCCCCCCCCACCCCCGCCCACCCCCCGCCCCTACACCCCCACCCCCGCCCACCCCCTGCCAGCCCCAAGACACACCCCACCCCCGCCCACCCCCGCCCAAGACCCCCACCCCCCCGCACACCCCCTGCCCCCCCGCACACCCCACCCCCCGCCCACCCCAAAGACCCCCCCACCCCCCGCCCACCCCGCCGCCCCCTCACCCCCACCCCCCGCCCACCCCCCGCACTCCCACCCCCATCCCCCCCACCCCGCCCCACCCCGCGCACCCCCCGCACTCCCCGACCCCCCCCCCCGCCCCCCACCCCCCCCCACCCCCTTCACTCCCCGCACCCCCACCCCAGCCCCACCCCCTTCACTCCCCCGCACCCCCACCCCAGCCCCACCCTCTCGCCACCTCCTCCACCCATTGCCGCCACCACCCCAAAGACCCAACCAGCCCCATAGCCCAGCCCAAGCAGCCCCACCATGGCATCCCCCACCCCACCCCCCACCCAAAACCTCCCTTCGACACAAAAAAAAAAACCGATCAAATTGCAATAATAATATATGACAAGTTTTTGAACGTAATATAATAATTAACTTTAAATATGTATATTTTTAATAATGTGAAAAATGTACATAGAATTAATACAAACTATAGATGTATCATAAGCAATCATCGCAAATGTGGGACGCCAACTTATCCCGAACTTCATGTAATTCGTCTGTGGTGAAGGCCCTCAAACGTGGTGTGTTATTTATATAAACCTTGCAAAACAACCAAGGAATAAACACATAATATAAGAATTCAATCATTTACGTACCGTAGTTAGTAGTTCTAAAAATGACATATACCTTCCCGAAATTCAATCAAAAACAAATGCAAGCCTAAAACTCTACACACTAGTTATATTATACCTTATATTATCATATTGAAAAAGAAAATGGAGTTAAATGAAGCGATAAGTACGAATTAGACGCGAAAAGGCAAAAATAGGCCTAAAATGCCCTTTTCGTTCCCAAAATTCAACCTACAACAATTGCAAACCTAAAAATCTACACAATAGTTACATTATGCCTCATATTATCATGTTAAAATGAATTTGGGGTTAAATGACTCGATAAATACGATTTGGAAGCGTAAAAGGCAAAAATAGGCCTAGAAATGACATTTTCGTTCCCAAATATATGCATGTGCTACTTTGGTTTTTAAACCAATTAATACCTATTACCAATCGATCTAATCTAAACTAACATATACTAATAAGTTACATACCTTTTGAAGATCATCGGCTTTAGTGCACTGGTTGACGATATCGAACATGTACCTCAGCACGTAATAGCCACATGCAAGTCCATCTTCTTGTTGCGGACACTAAATGTTCACCAAAGGATGCATCCAATGACATTCATGTTAATTGGATGTGTAGTATGTGGCTAAAAGTGTTTCTATATAAGGACAAATAAATTAGTCATGTTACCTCGACTGATATCCAAACAGGAGCTTTTGGTGCTCGAAGTCCTGTTGCACTAATATGCTTCATCACACTACATCAACAACATTATTATAAGATTAGATGTACTAACTGTTTATATATTTAAAGATGATGAATAATGTGTAATATTAATAAGTGCGCATATATTGAGTTTCGATTAGGCTACCTATTTAACAATGATTTGATTAGTAAGGTCCGTGGTGGTTGTCGACGCAAAGAATCAAAGTGGTAGACTTCGTTACGTGACAAACATATCGCAAGCAAAGGTCCAATGAGCCCTACAACAAGAAAATATAGTTATTATTAATCGTAGAACAATTAATAGGTCAATTTAAGTATCGAATAATAAAAGTAAAGCGAGTTTAACAAGCATACTTTTCAATATAAGGAACAAGAATGATCTGATGATATCCAAAACGAGATGATGCTTTGAAACTCATGTCGAGATACTCTTTCACTTCGGCTTTGTTTTGTAAGCAATTGTCATCTCGTATTATGTTTAGACATAACCAACCAAACATTGCACTAGATGTTGCAAGCAATTCATTGTACAATAACCTGAGAAATTATATTGATTATATTAAAAGTAAACCAACAATTACTTATTATGGATTTGAAAACTACTTAAGGCATATATATGTATATGTATATTTAATTTATATACTTATGTATTACCTCATGAATGTTTGTATCATGGAAACATTCAACTCTACCCCACATAAGAATTCTTTAATATCAACCTTCGAAATGAATGTCGATGAGTCCTCAAGGTAGTGGAATTGTTGCTCCCCCAAAGCAACCTCAATTGCGCTTTCATCGGGTAAATCGCTAGCGCACTCATGTAACCAAAAGCATGGCGTAGTAAGGCTCCGCACCACCTCTGGATCGATAATAAGTGGATTTTTTGCCTTAGAAACATTTCCCGTCACCACATTTCGTTCACCTCCATCACGTAAACTTGCTTTCTTATAAGGTGAACATGCCTTCTTTCCCTTCCTGGCATGTGAGTCGGCCTTCCCCCAAACCTAGTATTTAGTTAAAAGTAAAGATATTACTGACTATCATAGGAACTATAAAAGAAAACACGCATATATATATATATGAATGTTAATCATTGTACCTCATCTGAAAACCGCACCAATGCACGCGGCCACAGAACATAACTGCCAAGGGCATCATTTAGTAACTGTAGACCAACTTCTCGGCTTCGGCAAGGAAGAGGTAATTCTTCGAAACCTGAAACAATTTCATTGAGGGTGACCACATAGTGATTATGATCCACTAACTGGTTATGCAATCGTACTCGGTCACTAGGGGGTTGTGCATGGCCATGAGCTACGAGGATGAAACTATCATAACCATCTCCTCGAGCTAATAGTTCACATGGTGTCTCTTTCTGTAAAAAAAACTCTATTTATTGTTAGTCTATGAAACAACATATATATAGTAAGAATTTCATGCATTTAAGAACGTAACAATAGTTGTTTAACAAAGCAAAGGGATTAAGTGATTACCTTCAACTCGGGTCCTACAGTGGATCAGCCGGCTAGGTGTAGTATCACTACCCTTCTTGAATGCAGCAAAGTCGGTAAACCCATTTGCTCCAAAATGGCGTTGAAGTTATGGGTCATCTCCTCCCTTAGCTCCTCCCGAATTGCAGCTTTCATAGCCTCCACATCTACCGACGCCGAATTCACACTACTTACACTTGATTTTGTCGCTGTAGTGTATTGATCACCATATGCCTTTCTCAAACCGAGGCGGACACCTCCTACGCCCCTCACGCGTCCACTGTGGTCCGGTCCTAAAGTTTCGTGCAATGCATCAATGTGTCCTTTATGAGTGAACTCACCAGTTGCCTCTTTTTCCTTCAAGCCAATCTACATAAGTATAAGAGAGAAATGCTTGTGAGCGCAAAAGTTATATTATATATACCTTATATAACCATATAATCTGTACTTACAATGGCGTTGGCTATCTCGTTGTGTTCCGGGGTCGAGCAAGACTCGTTTCCCTTTGCATCAACCCCATGCATCGAACACCACCAATCGAGGACTCTATCTGGTTGCCGAGGCTGTGCAACTGTCGTCATTGAGCCACTCCCCGTTGCCGTTGTCGACCCTATTGTGGGGTAATGGCTTAACATCCACTTCTCTCTCGCCTCATTGTACGAATGAGCACCCAAATGATGATAATACTTCCTAGCTTTTGCACTCGAGCTACTTTTCTCACGACTTGCCTAAAACACACAATTATAAACAAAGGTTATCTACGTACGGTGCTATACAATAATACTGGATCTAAGTTTATTAAGTCTTAATAAAATATTCTTACAATAGCTTGTGGGGTTGTTTTCTTGGCAACAAATGCTTCCCACTCTTCAGGTTTGATAGTTTTCCATATTTGAAATGGTAATTTGGATGGTGCAGATGATGTTTCCGGTGAAGCCTCTGGATCGGCTTGTGTTTCTCCGCCGTAGATGTTCTTGTTCTTTGTACCTACTACTTTCCTCCGCTTAGTGATCCACCCAGACACTAACTTAGCCTTGAAATCTTTGAATCTCTGGGCAACCGCGGATAGAAATACATTCTTCTTGGCTTCATCATCTTCGATATTGAATTGATTCTACAAAAAACGCAGTTCACAAATTAGTTTTCGCAAATGTTGTAATTTATATGCTATAAGTAATATTACACATATATTTAACTAAATAATTAAGAAACTACACGTTATTGTACTTGAAGCTTACCATGGTATCTTCCCATAGACACCGCTTCAATCCCTCGGGCACCTCTTTCCATGAGTGCAAAATGGAGAGTTTATGCATGCAAATGCCAACTTGCATGCCATACTTTTGACGCCACTTTCCACAAGGTTGACCCATGCTATCGTACTCCAAAGTCATATTTGTGTGTTTCCCTAGTGACTTTGTAGGTCCCCTTCCTTTTCTCTTTTTCGTCGCTAATGACTTCCTAGGCATTTGTGCATTTATCTCTTCACGGCGAAATCGAGACAATTTACCCCATTCCTTTCTCGCATCGAAAGACTCATCCTCGGTAGTGTGTTCAGCACCACTTGTGGTGTTATCCGTATGCACATCCGCCATCTCCCTGAAATTGTACAAATAATGCATTAATATAACAAAAAATTAAAATTAACATTGCCACTAAGGGGGTGGGGTGTGGGGAGGGGGTTTTGTGTGCAAGGGGGCAGCAGGCGGGAGGGGAGGGGAGGGGAGGGGAGGGGAGGGGCAAGCAGTGCAGGGGGGGAGGGGCAGTGCAGGGGGGGAGGGAGGGGTGTGCAGGTGGGGGGGGGAGGGGAAGGGGTGTGCGGTGGGGGCAGGGGAGGGGGGGGCATGCGGGGGGGGGGAGGGGAGGGGTCGTGGCAAGAGGGGGAGGGGCTGTGCGGTGGGGGGAGGGGAGGGGCAAGGGAGGGGAGGGGGCGGGCGGTGGGGGGAGGGGAAGGGCAAGCAGGAGGGGAGGGCAGGCGTGAGGGGGGGGGGGCCGTGCAGGGGGGGGGGGTGTGTGGGGGGGGGGGGAGGGACTCGTGGGTGGGGGGGAGGGGCAAGCAGGGGGAGGGGAGGGGGCTGTGCAGGTGGGGGGGGGGGGAGGGCGTGGGGCAAGAGGGGGAGGGGGGCGGGGGGAGGGGGCAGCAGGGGGGAGAGGAGGGGCAGCAGGGGGGAGGGGGGGGGGCGTGGCAGCGGTGGGGGGGAGGGAAGGGCAAGAGGAGGGGAGGGGTCAGGTGTGGGGGGGAGGGGAGGGGCCGTGGCAAGAGGGGGGGGGGCGTGCGGGGGGGGGGGGGGGAGGGGGGGGGGGAGGGAAGGGGGTGCGGTGGGGGCAGGGGAATTGGACCCAATAAGTACGAATTGGATCCGATAAGTACGAATTGGACCCGAAAAGGCAAAATTTGGCCTAAAATGACCTTTTCGTTCCCGAAATGCAACCACGAACAAATGCAAGCCTAAAAATATACACAATAGGTACATTATATCTCATATAATCTTTTTCAAAAAGAATTTGGGGTTAAATGACTCGATAAGTACGATTCGGAAGCGAAAAGGCTAAAATAGGCCAAAAAAGCCCTTTTCGTTCCCAAAATTCAACCTACAACACTTGCAAACCTAAAAATCTACACAATAGTTACATTATACCTCATATAATCATGTTCAAAAACAATTTGGCGTTAAATGACTCGATAAGTACGAATTGGACCCGAAAAGGCAAAATTTGGCCTAAAATGACCTTTTCGTTCCCGAAATGAAACCAAGAACAAATGAAAGCCTAAAAATCTACACAATAGGTACATTATATCTCATATAATCATGTTCAAAAAGAATTTGGGGTTAAATGACTTGATAAGTACGATTTGGAAGCGAAAAGGCTAAAATAGGCCAAAAAAGCCCTTTTCGTTCCCAAAATTCAACCTACAACAATTGCAAACCTAAAAATCTACACAATAGTTACATTATACCTCATATAATCATGTTCAAAAAGAATTTGGCGTTAAATGACTCGATAAGTACGAATTGGACCCGAAAAGGCAAAATTTGGCCTAAAATGACCTTTTCGTTCCCGAAATGCAACCAAGAACAAATGCAAGCCTAAAAATATACACAATAGGTACATTATATCTCATATAATCTTCTTCAAAAAGAATTTGGGGTTAAATGGCTCGATAAGTACGATTTGGAAGCGAAAAGGCTAAAATAGGCCAAAAATGCCCTTTTCGTTCCCAAAATTCAACCTACAACAATTGCAAACCTAAAAATCTACACAATAGTTACATTATACCTCATATAATCATGTTCAAAAAGAATTTGGCGTTAAATGACTCGATAAGTACGAATTGGACCCGAAAAGGCAAAATTTGGCCTATTCGTTCCCGAAATGCAACCAAGAACAAATGCAAGCCTAAAAATCTACACAATAGGTACATTATATCTCATATAATCATGTTCAAAAAGTATTTGGGGCTAAATGACTCGATAAGTTCGATTTGGAAGCGAAAAGGCTAAAATAGGCCAAAAATGCCCTTTTCGTTCCCAAAATTCAACCTACAACAATTGCAAGCCTAAAAATCTACACAATAGTTACATTATACCTCATATAATCATGTTCAAAAAGAATTTAGCGTTAAATGACTCGATAAGTACGAATTGGACCCGAAAAGGCAAAATTTGGCCTAAAATGACCTTTTCGTTCCCGAAATGCAACCAAGAACAAATGCAAGCCTAAAAATCTACACAATAGGTACATTATATCTCATATAATCATGTTCAAAAAGAATTTGGGGTTAAATGACTCGATAAGTACAATTTGGAAGCGAAAAGGCTAAAATAGGCCTAAAATGACCCGAGAATTGAATCAGGTCACATGGCAATGGAATGCCCATCAGCTGGTAGCGGCGGAGTTGGAAGTGTTATAAATGCGGAGAGCACCAGATGGGCTTTCGATTGCCATGTGACCTGACTCTCCACATTTACAACACCCCCACCACCACCGCCACTACTGCCCCCCACTGCAATCCCTCATTGCCATGTAGGCGTAAAATGACCTTTAATTTTCGTTTCCGAAATTCAACCAAGAACAAATGCAAGACTAAAACTCTACACAATAGTTACATTATACCTCATATAATCATGTTCACAAAGAATTTGGGGTTAAATGACTCGATAAGTACGATTCGGAAGTGAAAAGGCTAAATTAGGCCTAAAATGACCCGAGAATCAGGTCACATGGCAATGGAATGCCCATCAGCTGGTAGCGGCGGAGCTAATGAGAAGTGTTACAAATGTGGAGAGCATTCCATTGCCATGTAGGCGTAAAATGACCTTTAATTTTCGTTTCCGAAGCCTAAAAATCTACATAGTTACATTATAAAACAAAAAAGAAAAATGAAAGATAGTAGTGATACCAAACATGTGTTACAACTTACAACAATGCCTTCACAACAATGCCTCACCCACCCCTATCCACCCTCCCCCCACCCCCCGTCCAAAGATCCCCCCGCCCTCCCCCCACCCCATGCCTAGCCTCCCCGGCCCTCCCCCCACCCCCTTTCCAAAGATCCCCCGCCCTCCCCCACCCCATGCCCAGCCTCCCCAGCCCCTCCCCCACCCCCTTTCCAAGATCCCCCGCCCTCCCCCACCCCATGCCCAGCCTCCCCAGCCATCCCCCATCCCCTCGCCAAAGACCCCCACCCCCTACCCACCCTCCACAAGCCCTCCCCCACCCCCTACAATCGGTTTTTACAACACAAAATAGAAGAGAAATTAATAAAACAAAGAGGAGAGAGAGTGAGAGGGGAATTACCGACAATGCAAGTAGTGGTGGTGGTGGTGGCGTCAAGGCGCGCTGAGAGAAGAGAAGAAGAAGGAGCTCAGGCAACGCTGAGAGAAGAGAAGAAGAAGTGTGCACCGGCGATGGGACGGCGCTCCGGCGATGTGTCGGTGCTCCGGTGATGGCCGTTAGGGCAGTGCGAGTTAGTGTGAGGGAGAGGAGTGAGTGTGCGAGTGAGTGTGAGGGAGAGGGGTGAGCTGAGTGTGCGAGGGAAAATTTGCGAGTGAGTGCTACTGTGTGTTGCGCGCAAAACTCACGTTGAAATGGGCGGGATAGGAAGGGCTGCGCTTATCCTAGAAAACGCAGCCCTTCGTGTATGAAGGGCTGCGGTTTCTAGCATAAGTGCAGCCCTTTTTGTGAAGGGTGCGGTTAGCCTTAAAACCGCAGCCCTTCATACTGCATGAAGGGCTGCGGTTTTAAGGCTAACCGCAGCCCTTCACAAAAAGGGCTGCGGTTTCTAAAACGCAGCCCTTCTTGCGCAGCCCTTCCTTTTTTTTTCCCCTAGTGTATTGATGATATGATAGTGAAGAGTCGGCAAGAGGAAGGCCACGTTGGTGATTTGAGAGAAACTTTCCAAACTCTCAGAAAGTACAGAATGAAGTTGAACCCCAAAAAATGTGTCTTTGGCGTCTTGTCTGGGAAGTTTTTGGGCTTCTTAGTAGATCAAAGGGGGTTAGAAGCAAATCCCGAAAAAATTAAAGCCACCATCGACATGAAGTCTCCGTCCAAAATCAGAGAAGTGCAGCCTCTGACATGTTGCTTAGCGGCCCTTGGACGATTCTTGTCTAAGTCAGGAGACAAGTGTCATCATTTTTTCGCTACTATCAAGAAGAAATCTAAGTTTGAATGGACAACAGAAGCGGAGCAAGCGCTTCAGCAAGTAAAAGATCACCTTCGTCAATTACCTAGGTTGGTCAGTCCAACCGAGGGGGAAAAACTGTTTGTATACTTGGTCGTGTCTCCTCAGGCAGTGGGTGTTGTTTTATTGGCTGAAAGAGAGTATGTGCAAATCCCAATATACTTCGTGAGTCATGTGCTCAAGGACACAGAATGTAGGTATACTCAAGTCGAGAAATTTGGGTTGGCACTCGTCATGGAAAGCAGGAAATTGAGGCCTTATTTCTTAGCTCACAGTATAATAGTCTATAATGACCAACCTCTGAGGCAATTTCTACAAAAGATAGAAGTCGCTGGACGAATGCTGAAGTGGGTTGTTGAGCTAAACATGTTCGACATATCTTTTGAATCAAGAAAAGCTATTAAGGGGCAAGCCTTAGCAGATTTTATAGTTATGCTTACTCGCCCAGCTATAGAACCTGTATATGATCCGGCTGAAGGAAGGAAGTACTAGACGCTCATGGTAAATGGATCGTCCACTGTCAATGGATGTGGGGCAGGAATCATTTGTCAATCTCCAGAAGGAGACAAGTTTGAATATGCGCTAAGGTTCCAATTACAAGCGTCCAATAACGAAGCTGAATATGAAGCAATTCTGGCTGGGATCAAGCTGTGTAAGGCGGCTGGGGCTCTAGAGATTGAGGCCAAATCGGACTCTCTCTTAGTCGTCAGTTAAGTCAATGAAGACTTTGAATGTAAAGAAGCATCAATGAGCAAATATATGCGTCTGATCAAGGATGAGATTGAGCCTTTGAAACTATTTGTTCTCGACCAAGTACCAAGGTTAGAAAATTATCAAGCAGACGCTCTCTCAAAATTGGTCAGCTCGGCTGAAGGTGATGCGCCAAGAACAGTGTTTTGGGAAGTTAAACCAAAAAAAGAGCATTGACCAAGAACGAGTCATGCTTCTTAGCCGAGGGGCAGTTTGGATGGATCCTATAATAGAGACAAGAAGATAGGATGACTTCCTTCAGACCCTGTAGAGGCAAAGTATGTAAAAGCCCGAGACAAATGGTTTGAACTGTGGGTTGAGACCCTTTACAAGAAGTCATTCAAGTGTCCTCTTCTCAAGTGCATCACCAGGGAAGATGGTCTAGAGGTTCTGAAGGAACTCCATGAAAGAGCTTGTGCATCCCACATTGGGGGAAGAGCATTGGGAGAAAAGACTTTAAGGACTGGGTATTACTGGCCTACCTTAAAGGAGGATGCTCTTGTCTACGCAAAGAAGTGCGACAGTTGTCAGAAGCACGGAAATCTGCATCAAAAGCCGTCCAATTACTTAACTCTTATCTTATTCCCTCTGCCTTTTGCCAAATGGGGCATGGATATTCTGGGACCTTTCCCTGTAGCCGCTGGGCAAAAGAAGTTTGTAATTGTAGCTGTGGACTACTTCACTAAATGGTAAAGGCTGAAGCCATGCGGGGTATAACAACAAATGACGTTAAAGGATTTATTTGGAAGAGCACTATAACTCGTTTTGGCATGCCACAGTCCATTGTCTTTGATAATGGTCCACAGTTTGAAACGCCTAAGCTGAAAGATTGGTTGGCAGAAAGAGAAATCAATGCCCACTTCGCTGCAGTCGCCCACCCACAAGCCAATGGGCAAGTAGAGTCCTTCAACAAGATTCTATCCAATGGAATCGAAAGAAAGTTGGATAATGCTAAGGAACAATGGGTCGAAGAACTACAGCTGGTGTTATGGTCCATCAGAACCACTGTCAAAAACTCTACAGGAGAGAGACACCCTTCATGTTAGTCTACGGTACCGAAGCCGTCTTGCCTATTGAGATTAAAGAACCCACCATGCGAGTCATGATGTAAAGGGAAGATGCCAACTGGGCTGCATTACGCACGGCTTTGGACCAAGTACCAAAAGTCAGGGGCAATGCTTTGCTAAGAATAAAATTGTACAAGCTGCGAATGGCTCGGGACTTCAACAAGAGAGTCAATAGACGACCACTCATGGTAGGGGACTTGGTTCTAAGGAAGATGGAGGCCGTAGGACGAGCTAAAGAACTGGGAAAACTGACACCAAATTGGGAAGGACCCTATCTGATTGTCCAGGAGGTGCGAAGCGGAAAATTTCGTCTCCAAGATATGGATGGACCACCAATACAGCGCACTTGGAACTCAGACACTTTGAATAAGTACCACGTCTGACTCAGTTTATCGCCAGGAAACCTACAAGTAGTTTGTAATCACTCAAAAGTGCCATGGCACAAGCAAGAGAAAAAGAATTGTATACATGTATCTTGACATTTAGTCAAGCAAAATTCATATAATACAATTTCTACTTCCTTCTTATCTTTGTTAATTTTTTTTACTAAGTTATTCACTTTGGGGCATTTTTACCACCAGTTAGTAAGTGGTCTAAAAGTGACATTAACTTGGACAAAATTACAGAGAACAATAAAACGTCTAAAATACCCACTTCTCTAACGAACATCACTCCCTCAAAGAGACCGGCCAAAGTGGAATAAACCTAAAGGGTAAATCACATATATGGTCAACCAATTGACAAAAATCTCTAGTAAGAGAAACGTCAAGGTCTCTAAAAGGAAACTGACCAGAAGTAAGCAAGCCTTAGTAAAGGAATCTTACTTTCAAATACACGATCAGCTAAGTAGTTAAAGCCCTAGTAAGGGTTCGCTACTTCAAGACGAGCGTTGCTCCCTCAAGGAAGCCGTCCGAAATCTAAGCTCGTCCTAAACATTTTCAGTTGGCTCGGCCAATGTTGGCCACTCTCCTCCTTGGTACAAGGCTCGTCCATAATACAAGGATGAGTTAAGCCCAAGAAGGGGGGGATAAAGCTAAAAACTATGAAACTTTTAGGACGAGTCAAGGATCGTCCAAAGGCCAGGATGAGCTAAGTAGTTAAAGCCCTAGTAAAGGTTCGCTACTTCAAGACGAGGGTTGCCTCCTCAAGGAAGCCGGCCAAAGCATTGCTCGTCCATAAGCCGCAATATATGAATTGTCCACAAAAAAAAACTAAGCTCGTCCTAAACAAAGGTGTTTAGGTTTGCTCGGCCAATTTTGGCCACTTTCCTTCTTGGGGCAACGCTCGTCCAGAATACAAGGATGCGTTAAGCCAAAGAAGGGGGGATACAGCGAAAACCTTGGAACTTTTAGGACAAGCCAAGTTTAAAGGACGACTGACGATCGTCCAAAGACGAGGATGATTCTCTTTCCTTAACAAAGCCTGCAGACCGTCCAAAAATCAGGACGAGTCTCAATTATACTTGGCTACATTTAGGAAAGTCTGACGATCGTCCAAAGACGAGGATGATTCTCTTTCCTTAACAAAGCCTGCAGACCGTCCAAAAATCAGGACGAGTCTCAATTATACTTGGCTACATTTAGGAAAGTCTGACGATCGTCCAAAGACAAGGATGATTCTCTTTCCTTAACAAAGTCTGCAAACCGTCCAAAAATCAGGACGAGTCTCAATTATACTTGGCTACGTTTAGGAAAGTCTGACGATCGTCCAAAGACAAGGATGATTCTCTTTCCATAACAAAGTCTGCAGACCGTCCAAAAATCAGGACGAGTCTCAATTATACTTGGCTACATTTAGGAAAGTTTGACGATCGTCCAATGAAAAGGATGATACTCACCCTTTCCTTCACAAAGCTTAAAGTCAGCTCAAAAGTCAAGACGAGTCCAAAGACAAGGACAAGAGGCATCTATTGCTTCATTAAGTTGCAAATACGTCCAAGAAGAGATGGACTAGTCTTAGTTGATGAAAATTTAAGCGCAATAAAAAGAAAGGACAAGCATTGGCAAAAGGTCATTTCATTATATACTTGTCAAAACAACTTACAACTTAGTATAAAACAAAAAGAAGAGATAAAGCTACAACGGCAAACAAGCCAAGAACCTTAGAAAAATAAACCTAAGACTAGGCATCTCATTCAGCAGGAGTTTCTTGGTCGTCCTCAAGAGTTTCTTCCTCGTCCGCAACCTCTTCATCTGAGTCCAAGAATTCAGGAGGCTCTTGAGCAGTCACCATTGCACGGTGAACGCTCTCCTCAAATTCTAGACGCCGAACAAAGCTGGGGACCTCATGAGGCTCTACCAGCATTTCAAAAGCCTTGACAGCCCAATCTTTGGACGTCTCAATTACTTGATTGAGGCCTTCCTTAGCGTCATCAAAGGCCTAGGCTGCTTCCATGGTCAGATGAGCATTCTTCGCCCTTAGAAGGATATTTTCCCTCCTTAGTTGAACAACAGCCAAGAGAGTAGTATCTCTCTCGCCTTTCAACTCGGCTGAGACGGTGTCCAAGGCCAATTTCAATTGGTCTTGTTCCTTGTACATCTTGTTGATGGCGACCAGATAGTTCTTGTTGCTGGACTCTAGCTCGACTTATTCTCTTTCCTAAGATCCCTTGCCCAGTCCTCAGTTAAAATACTGCGAGCCAGAAGCTGGAACAACGAAGATGAAACAAGTCATTAGACGAGTTATAAAGTAAAAAGAATTGTATAAGTACAAAAACAACAGCGGCAACAAACTGTACCTCAGCAACAAGTTGTGACATAAAGCCCACATGCCCAGTTGATGCTCCCCTCAACCCCTTTAAATAGGATTCAGGGTAGCATTTGAACAGTTCCCGCTTGAGCCGATCTCGCTCAGCCTTTGACATCTTGGCAAAAGCAGCAGAAGACTCTTCGTTTGAGTCCACTGTGGGAACAGCCGCAGATGAAGATAGTTCTTTGCCCTTATCTGAAAGAGGTGGGGAGTCAGTTCTCTTGATAGGAATGACTATGGCTTGTCACTCATTGATCGTCTGCCGACCCGCACCATCCTCACTCTATTTGGATAATATGACTCACCCAAAGATAAGGATGTCGTCCTAATGGATAACGGCATCTGTGAGACCAGCTTCGCCACCAAGCCGCTGAAGCCTGGTATGTTGTCTGCACCGTCTCTGGCTCCGGAATAACCAGTGCCAAAGCCGAGTTTGGTCTGACCTCAATTGGATCAACTAGAATTACATCCAACTGATCAGCAAGAACATAACCCTTCTCCCCCACGGCCGGGGAATCAGCGGACTCCTCCTCCTTCATAACCTTGTCCTTTGGAGGATGCATGGCTTTCTCTCCAACTCCCTTGCCAAACAGAGTAGTCTTCTCCGTTTTCCTCTTTGTGAAGTCCTTAGGCTTTTTGGCTGGAGGCTGATCCCAAGCCGCTATAGGTCTCTTCTTGGACGAAGAAGACTTCCCAGGCGGGGGCTTATTGGTTGGGACATTTTTCTGCAAAAATAAACAACTTATTAACCTGATCGTCCAAAGAACTAAACTCTAATCGAATTATTGAGCTCTAGACGAGAATTGACCAACGAATAAAGCCGTCCAAGCATGGACGACCTAATTTTTCCAAGGTAACCCCGTCTAAAGTATTTTTCATGTTCCAAGACGAGAGTGATGCAAAGCAGGAAGCCGTCCAAAATTGGACGGACCAGAACAATCCTCGTCCAAGGAAATCAAAACCACTCAGACGAGGAAGATCCGGAGAAGGTAGCCGTCGAAGCATGGACGTCGTCCAAGTATTTGAAATCAACTTGGACAAACCAGAATGATCCTCGTCCAAAGCCATTAAGCAACTCAGACGAGGAAGATCCGGAGAAGGTAGCCGTCCAAGCATGGACGCCTTCCTTCCTCGGGTGATCTTCGTCTAAGTATTGGAAATCAACTTGGACGGACCAGAATGATCCTCGTCCAAGGCCATTAAACATCCCAGGCGAGGAAGATCCGAGGAAGGTAGCCGTCCAAGCTTGGACGCCTTCCTTCCTCAAGTGATCTTCGTCCAAGAATTTGGAATCAACTCGGACGGGCCCGAATGATCCTCGTCCAAGCAAAAAATTAATAAAAAAAAAAACAAAAAATAATTATATGCATTTACCAGAGTTTCAGCCCTCTTCTCAGCACTAGACTTGGCGAACTCCTTCCACAAGTTGTCAGTATACTTGGACATGCTGATATCTCTCGTCCAAGAGTGTTTGAGAAGTGCTCTGGCTGAATCTGCAACAAGAAGTAAAAGGGTTAGTCCGATACGGGCTATGGACGAGGCATTTTACTTTAGAAATTTTGAATGTATACCTTTATCAAAGGCCAACCACAAGTCAGCGGCGACCAAGAAGTTATCGTCATAAAACATCTCTTCAAAGGATATCCAGTTAGCTGGCCCTTTAAAGGATGTCTGACCCGGTCTGGAATACTCCTTTATTCTAAAGTAATCCATCACCTCTTCGTCGTACAGGTCCTCCAATTCCAAAAAGGACTCCCCTCGCCCAGTATTTGTGATGGCTCGGTAATAAAAACGATAGCCTTCTGTGGCGTAGTCGTAGGCCGCTCGTAGGAAGGTGAAGTCAGCTTTCCAGTCGTGCATCTTCGACCGCTTGCCCCAAGCGGTAAGAAAGCTGGGGCGGTTGCAGATGCTAAGCCACGTTCCGTCCACAGCCCCTGGAACCTTAGCCGCATAATGTATGTGGGTGAAGGCTTGGAGAGAAAGAGCCAGGCCGCGCAACTCGCAGACGGCTACAAATGTCAGCACGTTGTACCAGGCATTAGGCGCCAACTGATTATGGCCGATGTTATAATACCTTAGCACCTGCTCTATAAAGTCGTGGAGAGGGAACCTCAATCCCGCGTCCAAGGCTAGTTTGTAAACATCAAAGTGGTTCTTGGGAGCGCTCAGAATCGTGGCCTCCTTATTAGGTATGACGAAATAGAAGCCCGGCATGGGCATATAAGTGGACAAGTAGCTGGGGTCAGGACCTATCTTTTCTAACCATTTACAATTGACTAAGATAAAGGCGGGGTCAGAAAGGGGACCTAAGCGTCTCCTAATCTCAGACGAGGTAGTGGAGGGTTCGTCCGACTCTTCGGCAGTGCCGGATTCACTCCCGTTATTATCCTCGCCGGCTTCCTCCATATCGATGTCCCTGCCAGAAGGACTGGCCTCAGGGTTTATTTCAGGATCTTCAACATTGTGGTCAGGGGAAGGAGGCCCGCCCAAAGGTTGAGTACTTTGGGCCTCCCTCGTCTCATCTGGAACTCGTCTAGTAGATTTCTCCATTTCAGAACTACTGTTGGGAGTATTATCCTTCGTCTTAGTCGGGCCGTTTGCTTGACGCGCGCCAGATAAACCTTCACAGGTAAAGACTGGGTCGTCTGACATTGCTAGCCAAAACCATAATAAAATATATACTCGGCTAGAATAGGCCCAACTCTAGAATGTGCCGAAGAAGAAGTACTCTCGGTTCTAGGGTCAATACAAACTCTTGGTCGGCCAGTATTATTTGACGAAGAAGAGGAATCCATATTATTGATTTTTTGAGAAAAATAAAGAAGAAAGAATAAAAGAAAAAAGAGAAGAAAGAAAAGATACCTGACGAAATACTTGGACGATTCGGTGAAGAAAACGGAGATTGGACGATCACTCTCTCACTCTAGAAAAAAATGCAGAAACTCTCTCTCTAGAAAATTTCTCTCAAGGTGTGAAATGATTAAATGAAGGCAAACAAAGCACATATATAGGGGGGTGAAAAAACCTGCTGAGCCGGTTAAAAGTGACCGGGAATGATTAAAACGGTCGACGATGACCGGTAAGGCCCAAAAAAGGGCGCGTCTTTGTCTCTTTTTGAATTTGAGGTAACTTCCTCAGGTAAAAGGGCCTTAACCGTCGTATGGGCCAACAGTAAAAACCCTTTTAGGGGCAAATGTTGTAGCCTAAAATATCTACGGCTCTCTTAGAGACACATGGGTCCATCAGGACTGTACATGTGTCCCCTCAGAGAAAATAAAGGAAAATGATTTACCATTGGGTTTTACTCAGGTGGGATGAAAAGGCTTTCCTTTTGGCCCAAAGGTTAGTCAGATCCAAAACCCATAAAATGGCTGCAGGTGATTGGTTGATGACCCCTCCCCTATCATAGCCTGCCAAGTGTCATGCTTTGATTGCCTAGCTAATCAGGTGCTCCTATTCTAGGGCAACCTAAAAGGGCAGCAGCCACATCATAAACACTATAAATACCTCTGAAATCAGGAGAAAAGGCATTCAATGCAAACAGTGTAAACTTACTCTGTAGAAATACTCTCTATCTCAACTTTTTCGTTCCACCTCCTGATATCTGACTTAAGCTTCGGAGAGGGAACCACCACCAAAACCACCAGGGTGGGTCCCTTTTTGCAGGTTTGGGAACGAAGCTCAGGTTCAGTCTGGACAGCTTCAGACCTTGTTGCACAAGTCTTCAAGTGAAGAACTTCTAAGGAAAACTAGTTTACTTGCCGGACAAGGAGACTAAACATTTAGTTTACTTGCTGGACTAGAGTACTAAACAGCAATGGTCACATAATACACATATTCAATAACCATTAATTTGGTTAATGTCAGTGTTGAATAAAATCAACAACAAAACAATATCAATAAGGCATACCTTCCTTTACTTAATTAAGATCCACGTTCATGAAAGAGTAATTAAAATAATAAGACATAAAATAATACAACGATTAATTCCAATAACCATTAACATTCATAAGTATGAAATAATTCCTGATTAATAAATAATCAAATTCTTTTGACATGCTTATTATCAACAATTCATACAAACATATAATAAATATTAATTCACATGCTTCTTACAACAGTCACAGAAACATATCATATTCCGTCGCAAACAATTCTACCTATAACAACTATTAAAGTTCCCTACACTTGATACTAAGTTCAATAACCATTTTCTAGTACATAATATTATATGCAAACTCTTAGACATGTACGTACCTTGTATACATGATCCTTTGTGTCACTTCCAATACACTAAAAGTCACTTATGGAGTATTTTTCTCTTAAAAATAACAACAAATAACCAGTCATCCACCAATAATAAATTTCCAGCAATTAATTAAACACTAAAAGCCTTCTAAAACCTTTGAAAACATTTTATTAAACACCAAGGTTCAACCTTTCAATCCATAATAAAAATACTAAAAAAATTCACCTTTAAAACCCTTAAAATTCAATACTTTCCGTATGCAATAATATTTTTTACTAACTGCAAACTATTACTTCCTCCCTTCTTTAAGGGACACAATATTTGCATAGTAGCCACAATCTATCTACCAACCTTATCCCATATTCTCTCACTAATGTATAAGAAAAAATTATAGTCAAGTAGGATTTTGTTTGATTCGTTTTAACTTATACTTTCACAATATCAACTTTTTATAGTTTTTACTTTTACACAAAATTAAAGACAATAAGAATTGAAGTAGTCTATTGGATAGTTTTTTTTTTTTTTTTTTTTTTTTTTGAAGTTAAAGTGAAATCCCTTGCACAAATGGGCGGAGATTTGGGGATCCCACTTTATAAGGGGAAAAAATCGAACCTGTCACAAAGGTGGAAGGAGGGCCTCCAACCAACTAGGCCAACCTTGATTCTCTATTGGATAGTGTGTACTGTGCAAAATGTTGCATCCTTTAAAGAAAGCAGGAAGTATATTTTATAGATTTCACTAACAAAAATAAAAATAAGAGAAAGTGAGCCAAATCAACCATTTTGATCCATCGAGGGAGAGGTGGTAGCTCAGTAGAGTACCACCCCGAATTTCAGGGCATTGCCCAGGGTTCGAATCCTCATCCCAACAATATTTTGGAGCATTTACTTCTGGGCTGTTTAGCATTGTAGCCAGCCTCTGAGCTGGTGTGCCCTGCAGGCTAATAGCCTAGCAAGGATTGATCTACGGACCAATTATCTTTCCTAATAAAAAAAATCCATTTTGATCCATCGTTTGGAAAAATAATGATCAAGGACCAAATTATACTAATATGACACAATTTTATCAATGAGTTTTCTTATTGAACAAAAATGGTGATCTTGAAGTCCCAACCAGAGCTAAGGGAGTGGTTCGAAACATATGGGTTCCAAATACTCCATTAAAAGAGGCAATTTAAAGCTGATGATGTTATTTTCTGGCCTTCTGGGTACAAAGGGGATGAATACAAAGCCTTGGTACAAACTGAATGCACATTGCACCTATCTAAGAACCTTGGAAAAACAAATAGAGAATGTCTTGCTGTGGAATACAGAAAAAGATACACGATTGCCCCCTATAAAATGGAAGTGCTTTTCAGAAAAAGCTGATCCGTTCTTCGAATTCTACACAAGTCATCGAGGAAAACTGCTAGCAGGGAAGTTGCGCAGCGGATTTTCCTTGAGTAATTCAGTTTCTCTGCATCATAACATCACAGTTACGGAGCTAATTCCAAAAGCCAAATGATGCTACATTAGCAGTTTGGGATAGCATACCTTTTGAAATTATCTTCATCCCTCTCCTTCAGTAGTGCATTTGAGATATTTTGAGAATCACCAGTTTGATGCACTCTGTATGAGATACAAGATGATAATGAATAAAACATAAGCCTACCCTTTAAAAAAACCATAAGCCTAAAGAACAAGTTTATGCACATGAACTGACAACAATAAAAGACCTCAGGTCTATTGCTTTTTTTCTGAACAAATAGGAGGGGAACTAGGACTTTAGGAGTTGCAGCTTTTACATGCAACCAATAATATAACTTATGTTCATTGATCGTGCTGCAAGCAGCAACATAGAGGATATTTCCAAGGTATTACTGTGAGAAGTCTACAACAAAATCCTCCAGTAAAGCTTCCATGAGTTTCATTTGCTTTACTAATAAAGAAGTATTAGTTTCTAGTACTTACTCAGAACATTCCTCATCTACAAACACCTCAATCGCAGGAGTGACAACTCTTCCAAGTCTACTGCCGGGCCTCTCCAGAACCTGTATGTAGTAAATTTTTAGAGCATGCTATAGCATCTTTTCAGGGTTTATTAATTGTATTATTTCATCTTTAGAAAATAAGATAGTACAAGCTAAGCAAATTGTTGACCTTAAATGATTTCCACTTTGCAGGGATTGCTTTGTTCTCTTTGTTTCTATCTTTGTGAGAGGCAAGACTATCCCACGGTTTTGATCCTACTTTTGATAGATCTACCCGATAACTAGAGTTATTCTCAACATTTGTATCCTTGTAGACAGATAAAGGAAGTCGCTCGCCCCTAAAATTATAAGAAAAAGAGGTTAGTTTTGTGTACAAGTAAATTTAACGATACTATAAACAATCAAATAAGCAAACCTTACTGATTCCTCATTTCTTTGCTTACCTATTTCCCTTGGTACTTTTCCTGGCAATATCTGAAACTTCCTTATGGTGTCTTCCTAGAAAAAAAAAAGAGAGCATTTAGCACACAAAGGAAGGGAGATTTAAATAAATGATGAACTTCTAGGTTTTATTTAAGTCAAATGAAAAGCTCACCATTTTCTTCTCCTGCAGACAGCACAGTGCCAAAGCTTCGAATGGATAGACTATTCTCTGTTACATCTTCCTGAAGAAAGCAAGAAAAAATTAATCATAATGACCATTATGTAAATATATCAAAACTATGAGGTCTGATAGCGTAAGGTCCATACATAAGTGGTGGTTTTCGATCTCCCCACCGAGCGAGCAAGAAATTTCCTGTAAGCTGCTTCCAACTTTTCTTGAGGTTGAGCATTTCTATGCATTGAAAGAACATTTGATCAGAATATATTTTATCCATGGCTCATTGATGTACAGCAAATATTAGATGACAGAAACTGCATAATCTACGAGTTTTAGTAAAAAGAGGGATTATATCTACTGAAACTATCTCTCTCAATTATCTGCGGAAGTGCTCAGTTTGACAAACTAGCCGAATCAAATGGACCACCTTAGACGTGGTCAACAGCTTAATAACAGACATACCATTATATCAAGCTGTTTGAAGATCTGCATATCTGGGCTAGTTGTTCATTAAGAAGTTTATTAAGGTGCTGTGATAAACATGGAATAACATCCAACTCTGACTCAAGTTTAAGTGACCAAAAAATTGCAAAGAAAATATATATAAACAATCACAAGACATGGTTGTAGTAGATTTGCAGTTCATACAACAAAGGGTTATAATAATCAACATTGATATGAAAGCATGACAATTACATCACTCCTTAGGTGGATTAAGATGGTAACAGACCACTAGCTTGCATAGTTGCATTAACTTCATCGGCCTCCAGTTGGTTCAATCCAGAGAAAAGGGAAAGGACTTCATGAAGGAAAGGTGAGAAATAGAGCAGAATCTCAGCAGAGGTGTGAGCTTTCATCCAATTCATTTTATCTTGTTTGGTTCAGGAGTCATTTTGTAATCCACCCACAACCAATTATCCCTCCCCAACAATCATCTTGTTTCTGCTTTCTAACCACTTCGTGCTTCTCTGACTTTCTCCAGCTATTCTCAGTCCCTCCCAAAATATTAACTATCCAGTATCAATCTTTCCTTTAACATTGGGATGTAAGAAAATCTCCTGCCAGTGGATCAACATTTTCAGCGTAAATAAGCGGGTTTTCTCTACCCCTTCTGGCTCGTACAGATGCTGCGAACGTTTTTTATTTCTTGGTTCTCAATATACCAGATTTACGTAATGAAAAACATTATGAGCCAAAATGGGGTGGGAAAGGAACTTGAAGACAGAATTGAACCAAAAAACCATCAAAGGGAGTAAAAAGTTCTCCTCTAGAACTTTAATCACATTGTTCACCCATAAAGAAAGAAGATGGTGACGACTTCAGCAACTGCATAAGACAGGAACTACTCAGCACATCAAGCTCTTCCATGTCAGATGCTAACCCCAATGGAAAATATTGTAAAACTTATTAGTGGAGCACAGCTGCACAAGGGATAATAACACAGATACAAATAAATGTCATCACCATGCTAGATGGCTTTCCTAGACCAATAATTTTCTGTGTGCATTGTACACTATGTTGCTTATGCTTGGTTGAAGACTTAAAGTTGCATGAAAAAAGTGATGCCAGCAGTCAGAAGAATCAAGAACCCCACGTGATCCAAACTCAAGGTTCCAGACTTGTTTTATTCATAGAAACCAACACGATAACAACAACATTTATGACAATATATTTACGTAGCACACAGTTTAGAAACCAAAAATCACACATGGATGACAATTGCAACAAGAGGTTATAAATCAAGAAACTAAGGGTCTTCTAAATTTATCTTATTTGGTCAATCTAGCTATGGTACTAATTGCCAAATGTTGCTACCCTAATCAACCCCAAAAAAATAATCTTGTCCTTCCCTCTTAGATAAACCTATCCTTTTTCTCCCTCCCTTTCTGCCCGCCCCCCTCCCCCCTATCTTTGCCTCTAGGATTGCTAACCAAACCGTTTGTTAAATAGCAGCTGTGACAAATCCATACTTTGAAAAATATTTGCTCTTATAGTTTTTCCTCTTCAACAGGATTACCAATTAAGCTAATAGTGAAGAAACCAAATCATGCTGTTGTACAAATATACAGTATGCAAAATGGGCATAGAATAGGTACAATGCTTAACGGATAAAACTTAAAAGGGCTCACATCGACAGGCCTTGGTTGAAAACTTCATTAGCAGTTTTGATCTTGTGTTTGAATTCCATATGCAAAGCACAAGATATATAGTATGCAGAATGAGATTGGCCAATATTGTTGGCATCCAGAAATCTGTATATTACTTCAGCATCCGCACAATTTTCAGCCTGAAATCCAGATTACAACAAAATTCAAATCCTACTATAGCTAATCATAAGCAGACAGCTACAACTCTACAAGTGAGCAGTCATTAAAAAAAAAGAACTTACGTATTCAAGCCAGACTTTAAGGTAACGGAGATCGTCTCGGTAGCGATCATCATGCCAAAATGTACGAACGCACTGCTCGTAAATAACAAGTAGGCCGGAGGAATCTCCGGCAGCTGGAAAAGATTCTTGAACCCACTTAATGCACCTGCATTATACATTTCTTTAATCAATCTCAATCTTATACACAATTGATTGAGCTAAAGGAATTGACAATTAGGAAAAAAAAGAAACAAGGGTTTTGTAAAGAAAAGAAAAGAAGGATGCTTACTGAAGCCAGGGTTGAAGAGGATCATCGCCAACGTAATCGTCAATGGCCGCAATTAACTTCCTGAATTGAAAAAATAGTTCATCAACGGTTTTGTTAAATTCCGCCCCAAATACTCCTACTACTGTCTTAAAAGACACAAATTCTTAGGTACTCCCACGAGCACTTACAAATATGTGCCTCTCAAGACATTCTTTTGTACATGTCTCACAAATTTTGTTTAAATGAGTAAAATATAAAATGTGCAAAAAAATGTTTGAGGGAGCACTTAGTGATCGCGAGAGCACTATGGAGGCTTTGAGGGCGGTGAATACCTTCGAGTAAGGAGGAGAGAGTGCTTGAGAGGAAGATTGGATTGAGATTTTAGCGATTGATTCAAGAGCTTGATGTTACGACCTCTCTTCAGTGGCCTAACATTTTCCTTGTAATTATCCCATTCAAATTCCTCTTCTTCATCAATGTCTTCATGAGGTCTTTTTGATTTCAAATGCATTTCCAGCAGAAATTGCGACTCTGGATCCATCACCTCACAACCATCCGTCGCCATTGTTGAAAACAAAAGTTAGGATACGTGATCGTGATCGTGATCGTGATTGCGACGGTGACTGAGATTGTCACTGAATCAAAAGAACTTGACAATAACTCAACTTCCAAAACCTAGATTGAAACAGATGATGAGGAGAGAGAAAGAGGCGCCGAATGGAGTGGAGTGGAGATTCTGAAATTCAAATTCTGAAAAGAAAAAATGATCCGTTGGAAACATATATGGGCCGGTTAATATAGGTCATTAAAGCACTTGTTGTGGACCTCCACACATAAGCCCATTAATTTTTTTTGGAAAATTTGCGAGAAATTACGTTATAAGATACACCTCTGACGAAAATTATCTAATAAAAAAAAGGCGTTGTTTGGGCCCAATATTCCCTGGGCCCGGTTCTTGTGAGGAGAACCATCAAAACCCGCGGGCAGGGGGGAACAGTGGGACCTACATGGTGGTTGCTGTAACTCCAGAGTGCCTAGGGACCTCAAGCAAGGAGTAAAAAGGTTTATTGCCTAAAATGGTAATATAACCAAGCAGCCCCTCTGAGGCCCATCTCATCATTGTTTCCTTTATGGGGATTCTCAATGCTATAAATACCCAATGTCTCATCAATGAACAGGTAATGAATTCTAGACCAACTGCTCAATACTTACAGTTAAACATCCTGACTGACTTGAGCGTAGGAGGGGCGCTCCCGGAAACACCCCCGGGTAGTCTAACTCCCATTCTTGCAGGTCTCCACGACGTCCTTCGAGTACTTGGCTATCATCAACGGCCATCGGTCCTCTTCTTGATTGACTCCTCCACCTCACAAGTTTTTACCCGAAACAGGTTGGCGTCGTCTGTGGGGACAGCCAAACAAAGAGCCATGGCCAACGCTCGGAGATCCCGTCGTACCCAGCAACCTTCAAATTCACCACCTCGAGAAGGGAACCCCCCTCTCGAGGTTACTGACGAGACAGCGGGCGATCCTCGCAGGGCTCCCGTGCTCTCAGATAGAAACCCACACATCCTCGAGAAGATAGCCCCTCGAGAGGCAGCCAGCGCAGCCAATCATGGACCACCTCGAGAGAGAGGAAACCCTCCTCGAATAGAGCCCCCTCGAGGTGGGCAACCCAGTCCGAATCATGTCATCCAGCAGGATCTACAACAGCTGGCAGAACGCCTCAGCGATAGTCTCGAGCGGAATCTCAGGGCCCTTGTCTATAGCCTCCAGAACGGAGGAGAGGTAACCTCCAACAGGCCCCCTGTCCCACGACTCACTATTGGGCAGGACGGGCACAATCCTCCATTCGACGGCCCAGTTCCACAAGCGTCAACTCGAGTCCCCCCAGGCTCCTACTCTAGCCCCTCGAGCTCCTCCTCGAGACCCCCCTAGCCGGAGGGATGCCCGGCATATCATCATCGAGCGATCCCTCAAGAACGGTCGTCAAGACGCTCGCGAAATCTTGGACGAACGCCGGGCTCGACCACGACAGGAAAGAATACCACCCTCAAACCACAGCCAAGGGAGGGAAGAACCTCGACAGTGTGAGAAAGGGCCCCGAGAGCACCACGAGGACGAAGCCAGCAGTTCTGAGACGAACGCGGAATCCGACACCCACTTTGGAAACCTCGGCTTCATCACGCCCTTCAGCGAAGAAATCATGCGAACTCCCAACCCTCGAAAGGTGAAGGTCCCCCCCATCGAGCACTATGGGGGAACGACAGACCCCGTCGATCACCTCGCTGCCTTTAAGGCACAAATGAGTGTGCAGACGGGGAGGGAGGCAGCTTGGTGCGAATTCTTTCCCACCACGCTAAAGGGGGTTCGCACTCACTTGGTTTATGGAGTTGCCACCAGGCAGTATCTCGAACTTCGCATCCCTCGAGACGGCTTTCAAGCACAATTTCATTGCAGGGAGAAGGCACCGAAAGACCAGCATTCACCTCATGTCGATAAGGCAGCGCAGAGAAGAAGACCTGGCGGACTATATCAAGAGGTTTAATGAGGAGTTCCTAAAAGTCTCCGACCTACAAGATAGCGTGGCGTTCACAGCTTTGATGTCTGGCCTCTACCCATCGAGCCGATTCAAGCTAAAGCTCGCAGAAAGCGAAGCCTCCACTTTCTCTTTAGCAATGAACCTCGCCCAAAAGTTCATACAGGCGTCTGACATATGCAAAACACATGATGAACCCAACTCTAACAAAAGGAAAAATGACTTCGGGACTCGAGGTGACCCCCTTCGAGAAGTCTCTCGGAGGGAAAGGGAAAAGAAACCTCGGGTTGACGATAACGGCTACAACCCCCGATACAACCTCAATTGAAGGGAGATATACCTCGACATCAAAGAAAAGTTCACTTTGCCGAAACCAACACCCATCAGAACTTCCATCAACAGAAGGGACAAGAAGCTCTGGTGTGAGTACCACCACGACTGCGGGCACACCACTCGCGACTGTAGGGAACTCAAAAGAGCATTAGACAAGCTGGCGGATGAAGGAAAGTTGAATCGATATCTAAAGAACCCCGCAGAAAAGAAAAAGGAGATTCGAAAAGAGAAAGAGTCAAGGAGTGAGGAAACAGCAGGATTCGTCAGTGTTATAGCCGGGGGGTACGCTTCGGGTGGCTTGACCAGCCGCTCTCGAAAGAAACACCTCTACACCCTGAAACATGGGATGGCAGACCCGAACAAAACGGCAGCTTGCCCCACCATGACCTTCAAAGACAGCCATCGACCCATTCAAACCCCACACGATGACCCTCTAGTCGTGGAAATGAAAATCGCCAATCTAAGGGTGGGTCGAGTACTCATAGACAGCGGTAGTTCTGCGGATATCATAACCATGGACTGTCTAGCAAAGCTAAAATATCAGAAGAGTGATCTCCTACCCATCAGCCAACCGCTGGTAGGATTCGGGGGGCAATCCGTCCATCCTCTGGGGTCGGTCAAGCTTCCCACAAGAATGGGAGAGAAAGGTCGAGGGAGGAGCGAACTCATCGATTTCCTCGTGGTCGATGTTGACCTCCCCTACAACGTAATTATCGGGCGTCCCACCCTCAACAAAGTAAAAGCCGCCATTTCGACCTACCAGCTACTACTGCAATTCGAGGCTGACGATGGGAAGGTCGCTCAATTATTTGGAGATCAGAAGTCTGCCCGGGAATGTTACGTCAACAGCCTGAAACACCAACACGACACTACAACAAACAAGAGAAAACACCTCGAGCCCGAAGAGCCCCTCCCTACGGTGGGAATCTATGTCGCCGAGAACCCCAAACGGTATGAGAGACCTCGACCTGTGGATGGGGACGAAGAGGTGTGCATAGACGACACAAGAGGGAGGAAGATAAGAATCGGCAAACAGATCCCCGACAACATTCGGACTCAGATCATCCATGTCATCTGTGAGTTCCAGGATGTGTTCGCCTATACAGTCGACGAAATGCCAGACATCGATCCTAAGATCATGGTACACCGCCTTAATATCAAAGAGGGCCATCTACCAGTGAAACAAAAGCTAAGGCATCAGGGTGCCGAGAGAAGTAAAGCGGCGACCGAGGAAGTAAAAAAGCTGCTCGCAGCAGGTTTCATTAAGGAATGCCAGTACACCGAGTGGCTTACTAACGCGGTGTTGGTTCGCAAGTCGACTGGCTCATGGAGAATGTGTGTCGACTTCACGGATCTGAACAAGGCCTGCCCAAAGGATGACTTCCCCCTCCCCAAAATCGAGAGACTTGTCGATTCAACCGCGGGGCACGCCCTCTTAAGCTTTATGGACGCCAACGCCGGATATCACCAAAATCCCCATGGCAGAAGAAGATCAGGTCCACACAGCGTTCACCTCAAAAACGCCGGCGCTTCGTTAACAAGATGTTTGAAAATTAAATAGGAAGGAATGTCGAGGTTTACGTTGACGACATGACCGTCAAAAGCCAGCAGGAAGAGATGCATGTATCAGACCTTAAGGAAACCCTGTCCACCTTACGCGCCCACAATATGAAGTTGAATCCGAAGAAGTGTGTCTTTGGCGTTAAGGGAGGAAAGTGCCTCGGCTTTCTAGTTGACGAAAGAGGCATCGAGGCTAACCCAGATAAGGTTCAGGCCATAATCGAGATGAAGAGCCCTCGAACCGTCAAGGAAGTCCAACGCCTAACCGGCTGTATGGCGGCACTAGGACGGTTTTTATCTAGGTCAGCAGACAAAAGCTTATACTTTTTCAGAACATTAAAGCAACCAACCTTCGACTTGGATCAGCCCGCAGAAGAAGCCTTCCAACAGCTAAAAGCACACCTAGCCACCCTTCCCAAGCTCGTCTCTCCTTTGCCAGGAGAGACGCTGTTCGTGTACTTGGCTGTGACATAATATGCACTCAGCGTCGTCCTCGTCGCAGAGAGAGAAAAGAATCAGCACCCCGTCTATTTCATCAGTCACGCCTATCGAGGCGCAGAAGCTGAATATCCTCCAGTCGAAAAGATGATATTTGCCCTGGTGATAGCCACCCGCAAACTCAAGCCATACTTCCAAGCTCACCCCATCAAAGTACTAACAAGTCAGCCCCTCCGAAAGATAATCGAGGGTAAGAATCAGTCGAGCAGGGTTATGGATTGGTCCAATCAATTGTCGGACTTCGGTATCGAATTTGAACCCCGCCGGGCAATCAAGGCTCAGGCGCTGGCCGACTTCATCGCCGAATGTACCTCGAGGCCCAAGCCCGTCGCAGAAGGCCCTTGGGAATTTTTCGTCGATGGGTCGTCCTCCAAAGCAGGTTGCGGGGCCGGACTGTTAATCATCGATCCTCAAAAGAACAAGACTGAATACGCCGTGAAGTTCGCCTTCACTGGTTCGAACAATGAAGCAGAGTATGAGGCCTTCTTACTCGGGCTACAACTCTGTAAGGCGGCAGGTGCTCGAAATATCAAAGCCCACTCAGAGACTCCCAGCTCATGGTGGGACAAGTGACTAGGGAATTCGAAGCCATAGAAGACAGCATGAAAATGTACCTCATAAAAATCAAGGAAGAAGTAAGCAATCTGGCAACCTTTGCCATCACACACATTCCAAGATCAGAAAATCAGCAAGCAGATGCATTATCGAGGTTGGCCAGCTCCGCCGAGGATTTGTCACCCCGGCCCATAATGTGGGAGGTACTTAACACCCCCAGCATCAATAGAGGGATAGCGATCCTCGACAGGAGCCCTACATGGATAGACAAGTTGTTGACCTTCGCACGGGATGGGGTATTGCATGAGGACGAGCTAAAGGCAGTGAAGGTGAGAAGGCAAGCTCGATGGTTCGTGCTCCATGAAGGGTAGCTATACAAGAAATCCTTCACCCATCCACTCCTTCGGTGCCTAACCCCGCAGGAGGGAGACTACATACTTCGAGAAATACACCAGGGAGCTTGTGGAAGCCATCAAGGTGCCCGGACTATCGCCGCTAAAGCCCTTCGAGCAGGGTACTACTGGCCAACATTAAAGAAAGATGCCTCGAACTTGGTCCATAAGTGCAAGGAATGCCAGATGCACGCCAACTTGCCCCATCAACCAGCAAGCCCCCTCACTACCATCCAGGCCCCTCTGCCCTTCGACATGTGGGGCATGGATCTATTGGGGCCTTTTCCCCCGGCATCAGGCCAGCAGAGGTTCTTGTTGGTCGCCGTCGACTACTTCACAAAGTGGGTCGAGGCCCAACCACTGGCCTCCATCACTAACAAGCAAGTTCAGCAGTTCATTTGGCGTAATCTGATAACTCGATTCGGCGTCCCTCGAATCCTTGTATCGAACAATGGGCGACAATTCAACAGCGGCCCCACAAAAGATTATTGCTCTCGATTCGGCATCGAAACTAGATTCTCTGCTGTCAGTTGACCCCAGACCAATGGACAGGCTGAGGCCGCCAACAAGGTAGTTCTGAAGGGATTAAAAACCATGCTTGAAGGAGCCAAGGGTTCATGGATTGATGACCTACCGGGGATTTTGTGGTCCACAAGGACGACGGTTCGAGAAGCCACGGGACAAACACCATTCAACTTGGTATATGGGAGCGAGGTTGTGCTGCCCGTCGAAGTCGGTATCCCCTCACCACGGATAACCTTCTACGATCACGACAGCAATGAAGAAGAGAAACGCGTCAACCTCGATCTCCTGCCCGAGACTCGAGGCAACACTCTACTCAAGGCCATCTCCTACAAGATCAAGCTAACCAGGCTCTTCAACCGACGAATCAAGCATCGACTCCTCCAGGTCAATGATTGGGTGCTCAGGAGGTTCGAGGCCACCGGTAGGGAACCACGCCTTGGTAAACTACAGCCCAACTGGGAAGGCCCCTACAAAATCACAAAGGTCGTTCGACCAGGCACATACCGCCTCGAAGACCAGGAAGGCCAGCCCCTTGCCCCGTCCTTGGAATGCGGACAATCTTCGAAAGTTCTATGTATAAGCTCATGCCCCGCCTTCGAAGCAGTGCATGTTACAAGTTCTAGCCCTCGAAATTAGGGGTGTCTATATGGACATCCTTGGCAGAATGACAAGCCATCTTTTGTAAAACTGTCTCAGCAAAGTTAGTATACACCTATCGAGTTGTAATACATCTATGGAATTATAATATCGGGTTGATAGCAAAATTTTGCAAAATAGATCGAAGTATGCGCTTTAAGTATACTCCTATTGAGTTGTAATACGCCCATTAAGTTATAGTACAGCTATTGAAGTCACATCAAACTTGGACAAAATTTCAAAGGCATAAACTTGTTAAAATAAAAGCACATCGATGGGATGAATAGCAAATTTTATTAATAAAGGGAAGTACAAGCCATCGAGATGGCAAAGTTACACACATAAGGAACATCTAGAGATTAGAACTAAAATATAAGGGTATAACATTAACCCTTGTAGGAGCCAGAAGGAAGAAAGAGGAAGATGAGGAAGGTGGAATCATGGGTGCAAGCCCTCGAGATCGGCAGCAGCAGGAACTTGGTCCTCGACCTGTGCGACCCCCACGTCATCCTCTCCTCGAGGAGCCTTAGCATCCTCTTGGGAGAGAGCAGCGACTCCCTCCTCAACCTCCTGCCAGGAAAGGCCATGAGACAGCTTCTCAAGGACGGCTCGAACGTCCTTGAGAGCCTCTGAGCGACCGACCTCGGAAGCTTGAAGGGAGGCATCCTCGAGGAAGATCCTCCCGGCCTCGGAGAGCTTCCAATTCTCGATGATCAGCTCCCGACAAGCAGTCGCCTCCTTGACGGCATCTGTAGCCCTCTTGTCGGCCTTTTTCGCCTTGGCCAGGGCCTCCTTCCTGTCCTTCGAGGCCTGACGATGCCTCCTGCTGGCCGAGTCCCTCTGCTTAGTGAGGTCCTCGATGCTTTGCTGGGTCTCGGCCATCTTCTCCTCGAAGTCCAGCCGATCCTTCTTAACAGCTCCCTCAGCTTCAGAAAGCTTCAACTCAGCAATCCGGACCCGATTGGTGAGGGAGCTTCTCTCGTCGAAGGACATCTGGTCCTTGACTCCAGCAGGGGCAGTACCCCGAGGACGGTGGGCCAGAGCAGAGACCCTGATCGATAGCTGCAGAAAACAAAGGCATAAGCAAACAATTACCTAAGTAAAGAAGAAAGGAGAAAGGAGCAGGCACATACCTCGACAAGGGTAGCCTTCAGGGCTTCGAGCTCCTGACCGTCAGTACCGCAGCAGGCCGCCTCACCGGCAGCTGTCACCAAAAAGGCGGAGGCTCTCTCGAACCTCCCAGCCAGGTCAGCCCTCGAAAGGGCAGAAAATGGAACAGCAGCAGTCGAGAGGGACGACCCCTCGACCTTCGGCTTCTTCGCTGGGGCCTGTTGCACCCCAGGCGAAGTAACAGGAAAGACAGCCGGAAAAGGGATTTTTCCCTTAGGTTTAGCCTCGAGGGGCTCCTGCTTCACAACAGGAGCCAAGGGAGGAAGGGCCTTTGTGACCGAAATTATGGCCACATCCTCTGTCGAGGACGCTGCCTCGAGCTTAACGGCCTTCGAGGCATCAGGCAACCTCGTGCCAGCGGAGGCGGAATTCGAACCCGCCTTCGCCAGCTGACTGCGTTTGGCCGCTCGAAGAGCCTCAGGAGTGATCATTGGTCGAGACATCGCACTATAGGTAAGAAAGACGATCGAGATTGAAAGTTTGGAGGGAGAAAGCGTAAATGGTGTAATGACAGCGTTGAAACGCCTTGTACTTATAATGAAAGTGGATTGTGAATTCCAAGGCCTCAATAACTGCCCTCATGGGCCTCACAAAAGCAAAAGCCCACCATCCAAAGGGTCGGCTATGTTCACGGAGCCCAAAGCTCCCCATGGCACCCAAAGCGTGGGAAAGACAGTCTTGCCCTCAGTGGCAGAAAACATCCAAGTCCACAACTCAGGGCTAAAGAACGCTACCCCCTCGAGGCCCAGCCCTAGCGAAGGGCTTTGTCCCTATAAAATGTTTTAGGGCACTCGAGCAAATCATGCTCGAGCAAACCCCATCATGAACCCGCAATATGTAAGCGAGATATAACTCGAGAGGCGATCCCTTACAGACGCCAATCGAAGGTAATGCTGCCTCAAGAATTGCAACTCACATTGAACATAAAAATGAATCGAAGGATAACATGAAACGAATGACAAAAGCTTCTTCTCATTGCAATCAAAAGACCAAAAAGTTACATCCTAAAGAGCGCCAAAGCTAAATGCAAGGTCTATTCAAGGCTAAATACAAGATCTATTCAAAGCTAAATACAAAGATCTACTCAGCGTCATCAGAGCTGCTCGACAGGCTACTCGAAGAGATAAGAGAAGTCGAACTGGAAGAGTCGTCGAGCTCATCCACTTCATCCTGATCTTCCTCGCCCGAGGCTTCCCCGCTCTCGACGCGGGCTCTGTCCTCAGAAGCAGAGCCGTCGACACCCTCAACAGGAACCTCAGAGGTCGGGATAGAATCAACCTCCAGGTCAGCAGCAACGATGGCTTCATATTCCTTTTCGACCAGGGCCCAGTCGGTCGAGGGAGAAACCTTGGCCAAGGCCTCCCGCAGCTTAGCAAGAGTAACCTTTGTTGCCACTTCAGCCCCCTCTAGCCCCATGTCGGCAGCAAAGTCCCAACCATCTTGAGAATTCTGCCACTCGAGAATGATCTTCTCCCTAGAGGTCGAAGACTCGCCTTTCGACGAGTCGAATTGCCTCTTGATCGAATCCCGTTGGCTCTGGGCATCCTGGATCTTTTTCCTCCATCCCTCCTCCCGAATAGTGAAGCTGTTCTCCTTCTCCTCGAGGTCCTTTTGTGCAGCCTCAAGCTCGAGCTTGTAATTCAGAGCAAGCTCCCTCTGCTGAGCTAAATCCTCCCGGAGCCGGCGAAAGCCGATAGTATGTTAGTGTGGACCTGTTTTCGATCGCCATTGACCATCGAAGTGATGGTATGGCAGTAGATGGCGACCCTAGCCTCATCCTCGGACATCCAAGGCACTGACCTATTTAAGGCCATGTTCGGACCTTCAAGGCAGGGAAACAACTGGGAAGTCCCACTGCTCCGCTCGATATATATACATGAACTCCGTAACGAAGTTCTGTTGGTTCGAAGGCATGGTCCCCATGATCTTATAAGGGAAACGCGCTTGGAAGGTATACCATCCTTCACCATTCGAGGTCGCTGACATCACAACCAGCTTCATCAAATTTCGCCAAAGAACCAGGGTCGACTTGACCGTTATCATATCGCATATGGCAAGGAAGCCGACCATCGAGCCAACGCTGTTAGGCATCAACTGACAAAGGGCCATATTGTAGGAACGCAACACCTCCCCAATAAAGGGGTGGACAAGGAATCTTAGTCCCAACTCGAGGTAGGCCTTATACAAAGCCACGTAGCCCGTCGGAGGACTACATACGGTCTCGTCAGGCTCAGGAATGTACAGGGAGTACGGATGTCGAATCCAGTATGACGTCTCGAGGAAACGCAAGTTGTCCAATAGAAATTGCATGAAAGGTCCTCGAACGTAAAAGTGTACGATGCCCTTGCCCTGAGTCCGGGCCTCCCCCTCTCCGCCGCTCGTGCTCGCCTCGTAAGAATGATCTTCACTGCTGCCCTCCATCACTCGAACGACCTGGCCATCGAGAAGATGGTCTAAGTAACTCCTTATTGCCCGAGGGCGAGCAACGGTTACCTCGTATGGGGGTTATTTATCTCCTCACCCCCATCAGACATTATTGAAGCCCCGTCGCTCGAGCATGGTAATGCATCGAGTACCCGCGAGGGATCGGGACAGTCTAATGCTACGGACACCACGGGCACCCCCATTTATTAGCACTCCATCGAACAAGGGCTCGAGTGGCGCAGGGGGTGTCCGAGCCAGACAAAGAACCCCCGTTATTTACTGAGGGGGGATCCAGTCCATAAGGGTCCATTTATTAATAAAAGAAGGGGAAGGAAGTGGGTCGTACCTTATCTGAAACACCTTCGTGATCCCGCACCTCGAAGAAGAA
Source organism: Beta lomatogona (assembly GCA_947646795.1). Lineage (NCBI taxonomy): Eukaryota > Viridiplantae > Streptophyta > Magnoliopsida > Caryophyllales > Amaranthaceae > Beta > Beta lomatogona. The sequence goes on from CANSNZ010000969.1 coordinate 259,572, forward strand.
CGCCGATCGACTTGTGTAACCTCGACGAAAAATCTCTTGCGTAGAAAATCCAAAAGAGACGTGAATGGGACAAATTACATGGTCCCCTCCCCTATTTATAAGCAAACACCGTGCAAAACGGTTGGTATGTCGCGGGCTTGGGAAACTCCTGGAAATAGCAAGGCTCACGTTGGGCCCCTAATCAGGCCCAACAGTCGCCCTGACTTGAACCGCGAGCCTTAGCTACCCGACCAGTCCATCCCAGCTCAGTGGGTTGACTAAATTCAGCTAAGTCCAAAGACCTACAATTAGGCACCTCGCCCAGATCGAGCAAGGGATACTCCAAATCACCCCAACTATTGGAGTCGGTGTCCGTCAAGCGCTATGGCATCAAAACACCCCTCGTAGCACACAGGGCCTCTCGACCCTCATCGCCCCAGAGCGATGGTTCCACGATCTCTCGAAGAGCTCGGCGAATATCAGCATAGCGCTCTCCGGAGGTCACAGCACCCAACCCTCGAGATACATGGGATTCATTAGCCCCCTGAGACATCTTGAGCGGGGTCATGGACGCCCCTCGAGATACATGAGGCTCATTAACCCCTAAGACATCTTGGGCGGGGTCATGGACACCCCTCGAGATACATGGGGCTCATTAGCCCTGAGACATCTTGAGCGAGGTCATGGACGCCCCTCGAGATACATGGGGCCCATTAGTCCTTGAGACATTTCGAGCGAGGTCATGGACGCCCCTCGAGATACATGAGGCTCATTAGCCCCTGGAACATCTCGAGCGAGGTCATGGACGCCCCTCGAGATACATGGGGCTCATTAGCCCCTGGAACACCTCGAGCAAGGTCGAGGACGCCCCTCGAGGTACATAGGGCTCATCAGCCTTTGGGACACCTCGTGCGAGGTCGAGGACGCCCCTCGAGATACATGGGGCTAATTAGCCCCTGGAACACCTCGAACGAGGTCAAGGACGCCCCTCGAGGTACATGGGGCTCATCAGCCCCTGGGGCATCTCGAGCAAGGCCAAGAACATCCCTCGAGGTCCAGGTTCAGCTTTCCGCGAGACATGCGATTTCCGGAGAGTCCTCTCTCACACATCTCGCGTAGGGCTAATGTTTGGGCCCAATATTCCCTGGGCCCGGTTCTTGTGAGGAAAACCATCAAAACCCCCGGGCAGGGGGAACAGTGGGACCCACAGGGTGGTTCCCCTAACTCCAGAGTGCCTAGGGATCTCAAGCAAGGAGTAAAAAGGCTTATTGCCTAAAAAGGCAATATAACCAAGCAACCCCTCTGAGGCCCATCTTATTAATGTTCCCTTTATGGGGATTCCCAATGCTATAAATACCCAATGTCTCATTAATGAACGGGTAATGAATTCTAGACCAACTGCTCAATACTTACAGTTAAACATCCTGACTGACTTGAGCGTCGGAGGGGCGATCCCGGAAACACCCTCGGGGTAGTCTAACTCTCATTCTTGCAGGTCTCCATGACGTCCTTCGAGTACTTGGCTATCATCAAAGGCCATCGGTCCTCTTCTTGACTGACTCCCCCACCTCACAAGTTTTTACCCGAAACAGGCGTGAAACTACATCTCATTGATAAGATCATATGGAGTGGAGGGTTGATCTTATTGAAGAGCATTTTAATGAGCGTGATGTTCGTTGCATATTAGCCGTTCCTTTAAGTGTTGAAGCAAATAAGGATGAACTAACGTGGGCTTTCTCAAAAAATGGACAATACACGGTCAATACTGCTTATATGCTCGGGAAAGGCTGTAATGTCAATGGTTTTCATCAAATTTGGGTTGATATTTGGAGTTTTGAGGCAAGTCCGAAGGTGCGGCATTTTCTATGGAAATTGTGCACCAAGTCACTACCGGTTCGTGCCCTTCTGCATCATCGACATTTTATCGAGGACGCATCATGCCCATGGGGATGTGGAGAACTCGAAACTACATGCCATGCAATATTTGGGTGCCCAAGAATCGCTCGGCTTTGGGCCGATAGTGGATGTGGAGATTTGTGTCACTGAGATCCAAGTATTGATATGTGTGATGTCTTTGCGGGATGAAAACAGTTTGACAAAAAATTGCAAAGTAGAGGTGGTTTTCTTGCTTGGTGTATTTGGGATGTAAGAAATAAATAATATGGTATTAAATAACAAAACCACTCCCCGTGATGTTTTTATTAAACCGGGTTGAGAGATGGGTTAATGAACACATAAAATATGCAGCAAAAATATATCGACAACACCTTCCAACACATCCTAAAAGCTCGAAGACGTGGTGTGCCCCTCCTACAGGTATGATCATAATAAATTTTGATGCTTCCTTAGTGATTGATGAACACATAAAATATGCAGCAAAAATCTATCAACTACACCTTCGAACACATCCTAAAAGCTCGAAGACTTGGTGTGCCCCTCCTACAGGTATGATCAAAATGAATTTTTGATGCTTCCTTAGTTATTGATGGTTGGGTTGGGTTGGGTTGGACTGGGAGCTAGTGCCTGTGATTGTGATGGTCAAGTCATTTTTGCTGCCATGCGACGTGTACAAGTTTTTGCTCACCTGAAATAGACGAGGCTAAAGCCATGGCCATGGTTGTTCGACTAGGCAGAAGGTATGGCTTTGACAAGGTCGTTTTGGAGTCGGACTGCCAAACTTTGATTCAACGCCTCTCAAAGAATGCTATTTTCCGCTTGGACTTCATGGTATTTTATCTTCTTGTCATTTTCTTATAGGAAAATTTGTCAGAAGCAGCCATTTAAATACATGTTTTTGCGAGAAACAATCTTTTTAAAAAAATCTGGCAAAATAAGACCTTAAGAAGAAATTATTTTGCGAGAAATAACTTCGACCCATTTTCCCGCATTGACCAAACATTTTTCAACGTTGACTCATTAAAACCAAACATGTGGAGGGCAAGTGCACTGCATCTCTTATGTTTCAACTTAGTTTTTCTCCATTTTTCGACATTGACCAAATATTTTCCGACGTTGAATTCATCAGTATATGAAGGGAAATGGGGTTGAAACATAAGAAATGTGGATTACGTGCCTTGCCATGTTTGGTTTTAGTGAATCGAAGCCGCAAAATACTTGGTCAACGCCCAGAAAATGGGTCAGGGTTGTTCCTCGCAAAAAAAATTATTTTTAAGGTCTTATTTTGCCATATTTTTTTTTAAAAGGTTCTTTCTCTCAAAAACTTGTATTTAAAAGGTTGTTTTTGACAAATTTTCCTTTCTTATATTATTTGGTCTCATGTTAAGAGAGAGGGCAACTTTGTAGCCCACCATTTAGCTAAGCTAGTTCCCTTTAGGGTAGAACAGATATGGATCCTAAAATGGCTCCTTATGTACTCACATAGATTTTGTTATTATTTTACAACTAGCTTATGCTTTTCCCCTAAAAAAAAGAAATTTTTGTGGCAAAAAGGTACTAATGGCCATATTTTGGTGGGTTGACTTTAGTTTTTGACATTGACTTTTATTTTGCCCTTTCTTGTTTCTAGTATACCTCTCTTCTGTTCCAATTCTCTATTGTTTTAACAAAATTATTTCCCATTTCCTTCTTCAAAGCAGTCATAGCATGTGAAAAATATGATATTTCATCTGGATATAAATTTTTTTAAAAATAATTTTCTGCTCAATATATATCTTCGGCGACAAATTATTAAATATCACCAATTTTCTGCAATTTTATGTCTCGTGAAAAAAGAAGAATGGTTGAATCTAAGAATGGGAGGGGAAGAATCATGCCAAAAGAAGAGGGAAAATAAGTTAAAATGGGTAAAATAATATTCAAGTGCTAGGCACGTGTGAGTCAACGCTAGAAAACAAAATCAACTCGCTTGAATCAAGTCACTTATACCTTTTAACCAAAAAAGAATTTATAACGTAGTTTTGTGCCACATCTTTTTCTTAGTTAGTTTCTCACAAGAATACATCTTGTAAGAAGTTTCCAACAAATTTTCCATTTTATATCAAAAATTTTCTTCGGTGAGGATAAAGTAAAAGAATCCCATTATTGTTAGGATTTGATTAAATTTTTTCATATATATTACAAAGTTATTATTTTCCTCAATTTTTACCACGTTTGTAACATTGTCAAAGTTTTTTACTAGATGTTTGAAATCTTGATTATAGCTTTCGAAAAAGAAGTTGAATCTTAAGATATTAATGAAAGATTTAGATCAAATAGTAAAACATTGAAAATTCATTTAATTAATACTCCTCCCTTTGTATTTTTAGTTTGCTCACTTGGTATTATGCACGAATATTAAGGAAAGGATGGAAAAGAGAGAGATTTCTTTAACATAGGTTGAAAGTGAGACATATTTATAGAATCTTTTTTTTTTTCAATAATAAAGGGATGAAAGAGAAATGGGTTCCATGACTTGAATTTATTATAAACAATTTATAAGAGAGAAAATGTAGATTGCAATAGAAAAAAATTCAACGTGAAGGAAAAAAAGGTACACGCAAATTGAAGGTTGCAGTGAAGCTGAGATATAAAGGTGGCTTGGAGGGCAGTGTCCAACGGATGGCCTGGTTCAGTGCAGTGATGGTGCAAGACGGCAAGAAAGAGAAAGTGAGCAGGATTGCGAGAAGCGAGACTAGAAGTGGTTTCATGATTGAGTATTAGTGGAGGTGCAAATTTTGATTTCATATGAGCCTATGAGGGAAGCCATAGGCAGAGCGAATACTTCTTCAATCAACTTTCTTTAAAAGAAATGATAGGCCACTGATCTACCATGACCTTGACTAAATCAGCCACTAAACACACGAGTCATAAGCCATTTTTATAATATTCTCAATACACGATTATAAAACTTTATATAACAAACTAATATTATTCACACCATAATTTTAACAGAAATATCCTAACATCTTAAACTTATAAAACAAAAAATTCATGTGCAATTTGCTCAGTTCTAAAAGCTATACAATCCCTTGAAATCAATGGTCTAGAATAAATATTTACACTATGGTTTATTTTAGTTTTAAAAAGAATCAAATCCCACGAGGGAGAACGGCTCATTCCAGATTTTGATTTTCGTTAAAAGTTACTAAGAACTCGACAGGTCTAGGCATTAAGCCATGATGTCGTTCTCCTTATAAAGACAAAGTTGATTATTGGGACGAAGTTTCCATGATGCATATGTACTGCTTTGAAGCGCTTGATAGAAGTTTAAAGAATGTTAAGCAATATGTAAATCCAGCAAATTTACATATCCCATTTGGTGGTAAGGTCGGTGTGTTTGCTGGTAACTTAAGACACATATTCACTATTGTTCCAAAAGGAAGCAGACAAGTTATTGTCTTTTCAGCAATAAAAAATTCTTACTTATGGGACTTATCAAGCATGAAAAAGGACGCATTAAAAATTGATTTACATTAATCCCAACTTACAAGACTATTAAACAAGTTAATATAACAAAAATAATATGATGCGACTTTTGCGACAGGCCACCGAAATATCATTTTTTAGCAATCCCTCTCTTAAATTGTATAATCTGCCAATATATATTATATTTTAGATAATGCCTGCCATAATTCCCGGTGCAAGTAGTGGTGACTTGGTGAGTTGTGGCGACCTGGTGAGTTGTGGCGGTGGTTTGATGCAGTGCAGTGATGATGCAAGACAACAAGAGAGAGGAGTTGAGCGGGACTGCTGATAGGGGAGCGAAAGTGGTTGCATGATTGAGTGCCAGTAGTAGAGTGAATTGCGATTTTATATGAGCCTCTGAATGAATCAATGGGCAGAACAAAACCTTCTTCAATCAACATTTTTTTTTTAAATGGTTGGTCACATGTTCCAGCATGACATTAGCTACATCAGTCACTGAGCGCACGGGTCATAAGCCAGTTCTAAAATATATTTTTAATGCACGATATGATTATAAAATTTTAAATCATGAGCTAATATTCAAACCATGATTTTAGGAGAAACATCCTAAAATAGATAAAATAAAAATTCCCGCGTGATTTAGTGTGCTTTTTGCTTCGTTACATATTTATAAATGTATGTATCACGATTATATGATTTTAAAGGATTTGTATATATCATGAAATATTATTTTACATTTTATATTCTTTCAACTTAAAATGCGTGGATTACCATAACTATGGATTCAATAAATTTGGAACAAGAACAACTACTTAATAGACAAAAAACAATTCCCGCTCATTATGCATGGGTCCAACTCATATCTGCATAAAACCTCCCATACATTTTAGCACGGGTTAAAAACTAGAGGATCACATATAAGAAGCAAAAATATTTTCAGGAAAGAGCTATCCTTGCTCCAACTAATGAAATTGTTGACATGGTTAGTGAGCATGTATTGTCTCACTTGCCAAGTGAAGAAATAACGATCCTGAGTTCAGATGCAATTTCAGTCGAGGAAGGGAATTTTAGATTTCATGAGATGTACTCTACTGAATTTCTAAATACGATCAAATGCGGGGAATTGCCAAATCATAATATTAGATTGAAGGTAGGGTCACCGGTGATGCTCCTAAGGAATATTGACCAGACTTCTAGGCTATGTTACGGTACCAGGTTATCAGCAAGCATCTTGGCAATCGCATTATTGAGGCTATTGTTGTATCTGGTAGTAATGTGGGGGACAAAGTTTTTATTCTGAGGATGACACTTACACCATCAGACGCCACAAAGTTACCAATCAAATTCCAGAGAAGGCGTTTCTATTGGTTGTATGTTTTGCAATGACGATAACTAAAAGTCAAGGCACAGTCTCTAGCTCATATAAGATTATATTTCCCTCGGCCAGTATTCAGCTACAGACAATTCTATGTGCATGGTTGTGTCAAGAGTTCCAAACAAAAAGGGTTTGAAAAATTTAATATGTGATAACGATCGTGACAACTCCAATATTACCACTAATGTAGTGTATAAGGAAGTATTTCAGAATGTGTAATAAGTATTGCGAATACTTATAATTTATGAGCTTAGTTTTTTCTTTCATTTTGTTTACATTGTCACACTTAATTGTTTTATCATCTAATTCATTTCATATTATACGAGAATTGCGTCTTTCTAATTATATGTGAATTTTTCTTTTTTGTATGTCACATTCATCATATTTATAGTTTTTTCAAAATGAACTCTAATAATTGACATCCCGTGCATTTTTGAACGGGTTTTTAAACTAGTTGTAATTTAAGAAATTATACCTATATTTACCCATTACCTACTATCAATGTTTTTTTATTCTTCTTGCTTGGAAACTTATGAACAATGTAGAATTAGAAGAAATCTTCTAAAATTTTACCAATTTATAAGAGAAAACACAGTCTTATATATAAGGAGTCTTATTTAATTCGTCCCAGTAATTATTTTATTAGTGTTCATTTTTATAAAGATGCATTCGATGAAAAGCAATTAATTACATTGAAAAAGTGAAATACCTTAACCTATCTCTGTTCTTTACCAAAATGTTGGGATATAAGAGAAAGTTATCCGTATCGTAGTATATATATCTTAATATATACTTTGTGTATCTTAATATATCCATGATGTTATATTCTTTAATAATAACATATCTTATATGTGTGTAAAGTTATATATAGATATAATACCGTAATATATATTTTTGTATTTTAGGCACATAGATGATAATTTGATAATCATATACTTTCTTCATTTTTTTTATGCAACAAAAGGGGTATATTTGGTAAGACATAAAAACTCCTTTTTTGTAAATAAAGAAAAATGGAAAAAGTATCATCTTAGTAAGTTATCTATAAATTATAATCATATAAAGTATTTGCTTACTAATACACTTTTGAAAATAAATTTAGTAATTAATATCAATATATTATACAAAAGCACAAGCGAATGAAAGTATAAAACTTGTTAGGTTTACGTTCATTTGCTTGTACTTTAGTATAATATAATAAAAAATTCATATGATAAGATAACCTTTTGGTGGTCTTCCCTTATCTAAAAACTAGCTTTCTAAGCATGCGATGTGTGTGACGACAATTTTTTCATTGTGATATTTCGTAATGTCGAGTAGTAGTTTTACATGCACCAATACATGCATCAACAACTCATTATAATAGTTTAAGTTGACAGATTTTTATCAATAAAGGCTCTATTTTGTTCAACTCATTAGAAGTTATTTTCAGCAAAAATAAGTTCAAATGAGTTCAAATAAATTCAGAAAACCAAAAATAAGTTGAATAGAACGAAACCAAATTAATTAAAGAAAGCACGCACTTCTAATTAATATTTTGAACATAGTACTAAAAAAATGTCCAAAAGAATATTGCATAATCACCTCTTTTAATAAGTTTATCTATTAGCAAATTAGTTAATAATTGCAAAATATATTTATCTTTATATATCCGTGGAAATCAAATAAAAAAAGAATTTTTCTTTTTTATTTTGTGCTTTTTTTGATCCCAAATTTGATTCAAATTTATGTTCTCCATAATTGCAAAGATTACCTTCATATCTTGTGCTTTTCTTTTGTCTTCTTTTGAATTTTGATTTACTTTTAAACTATTTTCAGTTCTAACTCTTATTTATCTATCATCGATAATATAGCTAAAATTTGATATGTAGTATGTTGTCTTGATATGACCTTATTATCCTCTATGTAATTGACTTACACAGATTGAAATTATATAAACCCATTAAAATGATCATTTCCTTACATGACTATAATGTTGTGGAAGTATATTGCCGGTTTTTTTATTTTGACAATACTTCCTTTTGATGAAAGATTTTGATATTATTAAATGAATTTGTTATCTTTGTTTTTTTATGAACTTTTTAGTCTTTCCGTTTTTTTAAACTTACAATTTTAAGTTATTCTAATTCTAGTTTTTTAAAATGACAAATATATTTTAATTGATTGATTACCCATTATTATATCAAAAACTTAAACAAAATTGACGTAACTAAAAACATAAGGGCATAGTCATTTAGTAGGGGGGACACCATGCCTCCCCCCTTCAGTTATATAATAAAGTTATGTTAATCATTTGATTAATTAGAATAATTCAAGCTTCTATTGGTCGTTGCATTTAACAAGTTTAAGTTTATAGGTACAATGACTGGTTATAAAAGGTAATCTGCTCATGTAATCATTTTTCATTGGTTTAGTATTCAAAATTTATTTTCTTCTAATTTTGTTTTTTCTAAAAAAACACCATTATCTCTCTCTCTCTCCTTGCTTCTTATTCTTTCTCACTTCCCTATTCACCTTCATTTCTCAATCTACTCGCAACACCTGTCACCACCTCCTCCACTGCTGCCAAAACCTCCTTCCTCTTGCTTCCTCCTCTTTCCTCCCTCAACCCACAATCCCACATAGACATCCACACACTCTTTCAATATTATCTTGCTTTTCTTCTTCTCGTCCTTGAACTGAGTCCACCACTCCACCCTTTCCACCACGTATAGTGGACCATAGTTACCCCTACCAATATCATTCCTTCGATTTTTTTATGCTTACTAAACTAATAATAGAGGTTAAGGATGCAACGATATCTGTTATGGAGAGGGAAGAGAGTGGTGGTGGTCGAGTATTGTGCTACCACCATCGTTAGTTTCTCGCAGACTATGGAAAAAAGAGTGACATGAGGGAGAAGCAACGTAAGATGAGAATTAAGAAGGGATTAGGTTATCGTTGGCGGCGGTGTTGGCAGAAATGGTGGATGTTGACACGAGGGTAGAAGGGGACGACATGGGTGTATAGTAAAATGGCGGCGTTTGAGTGGTTGGTGGCAAGAGAAGGGTTAAGGTGTTGGGGATGGGAAAGAGGAGATAGACGGAAGGAGAGAAATGGAGCAAGGTGGTGGTGGAAGGAATATCAACCTTATGGACAATTTTGATTTTAATATTAATTTCCAGAACTACTTGTGATATGCACGCGATGCGTGCGAAATCATTATCGGGTGAAATTAATTTCGTAATTACATCTCTTTCTTATTGTGATTCTACCATTAATAAATAGTAACATCATTCTTATTGAGATTTATGAGAGTCTTAAAAACATGGTCATTATACCTTTCATTACCTCTACAAAAAATAGTCTAACAGACAATAAGAGAGCGTATTATTTACTAATTACTTCATACATTGATAATACTATAAATTATGAAGTAAGAAATACATTTTGAGTGTTTTGCTCGTTAAACTTGCGATTCCCTTTTTCCTTATGTCGGCGTGTGGATCAGTGAATCTGTACAACCTTTCTGAAATTTACCCTAGTAAAATTCACACCATAAAACGAATACTATAATTTATGCAATTGTATAAAGAATATGAACAAATCACTGTTTTGTATGTTTTGGAATTACCTAATCTTGGTATCAATTTTTGAATAGTTTAGGGATTGGTTGAATTACGTTACTCTAATTTGTATTTGTCTCTTTTGTTAAGTTTTGCAAATAATTGAACGGAGATTGTGCAGATATTACAAATAGGGAGAAGAGGATGTAAGGAAACTGATTGTTGATGAGAAACTGACGTTAGCTTCTTTGGTGTGCTCTAGTGGTTTTCTTTTTCAATTCCTTATCAGAAAGTTGATGAAGTAACAAACTGTCGCACAGTTTAATTTGTTAATTCCTTGTTTTTAAACCAAAAATTTGAAATGGTAATTGTTTCTTTTCCAGTCAGGGGTATATTGGATAACTCAGGTGTATACCAAAGTCCTCAGGAGTTGCCTTATATAATAGATATATAATGATACTTTTCCATACATATAATCCATTTATGATAATTTAAGTAAAACCTAAATAAAACACTCGAGTAAGTTATTATGTAATTGAATTGAATGAAAGGAGTTAATCAAATAACTGAATAAAACATTCGAGTAAGTTATTGTGTAATTGAATTGAATGAAAGAGTTAATCAAATAACTAAATAAAACACTTGAGTAAGTTATTATGTAATTGAATTAAACGAATGAGTTAATCTAACAACTACATAAAACACTTGAATAAGTTATAATGTAATTGAATAAAACGAAGGAGTTAATCAAATAACTAAATAAAACATTTCAGTAAGTTATTATGTCATTGAATTGAACGAATGAGTTAATCAACTAACTAAATAAAACACTCAAGTAAGTTATTATGTGATTGAATTGAACGAATAAGTTAATCAAATAACTAAATAAAACACTCGTGCAAGTTATAATGCAATTGAATTTAACGAAAGGAGTTAATCAAATAACTAAATAAAACAGTTGAGTAAGTTTTTATGTAATTGAATTGACCGAATGAGCTAAGCAATTTACTAAATAAAACACTTGAGTAAGTTATATTGTAATTGAATTGAACGAAGGAGTTAATCAAATAACTAAATAAAACACTCGAGTAACTTATAATGTAATTGAATTGAACGAAAGGAGTTAATCGAATAGCTAAATAAAACACTTGAGTAAGTTATAATGTAATTGAATTGAACGAATGAGTTAATCAAATAACTAAATAAAACACTCGAGTAAGTTATTATGTAATTGAATTGAACGAATGAGTTAATCAACTAACTAAATAAAACACTTGAGTAAGTTATTATGTAATTGAATTGAACGAAGGAGTTAATCAAATAACTAAATAAAACACTCGAGTAAGTTATTATGTAATTGAATTGAACGAAAGGAGTTAATCAAATAACTAAATAAAACACTCGAGTAATTTATTATGTAATCGAATTGAGCGAATGAGTAAATTAAATAACTGAATAAAACACTTGAGTAAGTTATTATGTAATTGAATTGAACAAATGAGTTAATCAAATAACTAAATAAAACATTTGAGTAAGTTTTTATGTAATTGAATTGAACGAATGAGTTAATCAAATGTTTAAATGAAACACTTGAGTAAATTATAATGTAATTAAATTGAACGAAAGAAGTGAATCAAATAAATAAAAATAAAACACTTGAGTAAGTTATTATGTAATTGAATTGAACGAAGAAGTTAATCAAATAACTAAATAAAACACTTGATTAAGTTTTTATGTAATTGAATTGAACGAATGAGTTAATCAAATAACTAAATAAAACATTTGAGTAAGTTATTATGTAATTCAATTGAACGAATAAGTTTATATAATAACTAAATAAAACACTAGAGTAAGTTATAATGTAATTGAATTGAACGAAGGAGTTAATCAAATAACTAAATAAAACATTTGAGTAAGTTATTATGTAATTCAATTGAACGAATGAGTTAATCAAATAACTAAATAAAACACTCGAGTAATTTATTATGTAATTGAATTGAACGAATAAGTTAATCAAATAACTACATAAAACATTTGAGTAAGTTATTATGTAATTGAATTAAACGACCGAGTTAATCAAATAACTAAATAAAACACTTGAGTAAGTTATTATGCATTTGAATTGAACGAAAGGAATTAATCAAATTACTAAATAAAACATTCGAGTAAGTTATTGTGTAATTGAATTGAACGAAAGAGTTAATCAAATAACTAAATAAAACATTTGAGTAAGCTATTATGTAATTGAATTGAACGAATGAATTAATCAAATAACTAAATAAAACGCTCGAGTTAGTTATAATGTAATTGAATTGAACGAAGGAGTTAATCTAATAACTACATAAAGCACTTGAGTAAGTTATAATATAATTGGATTGAACGAAGGAATTAATCAAATAACTAAATAAAACATTTGAGTAAGTTATTATGTAATTGAATTGAACGAATGAGTTAATGAAATAACTAAATAATACACTCGAGTAAGTTATTATGTAATTGAATTGAACGAGTAAGGTAACCAAATAACTAAATAAAACTCTCGTGTAAGTTATAATGTAATTGAATTTAACGAAAGGAGTTAATCAAATAACTAAACAAAACAGTTGATTAAGTTTTTATGTAATTGAATTGAACGAATGAGTTAATCAAATAACTAAATAAAACACTTGAGTAAGTTATTATGTAATTGAATTGAACGAATGAGTTAATCAAATAACTAAATAAAACATTTGAGTAAGTTATTACGTAATTGAATTGAACGAAGGAGTTAATCAAATAACTAAATAAAACACTCGAGTAAGTTATTATGTAATTGAATTGAACGAAAGGAGTTAATCAAATAACTAAATAAAATACTCGAGTAAGTAATTATGTAATTGAATTGAACGAATGAGTTAATCAAATAACTAAATAAAACACTTGAGTAAGTTAATATGTAATTGTATTGAACGAAGGAGTTAGTGAAATAACTAAATAAAACACTTGAGTAAGTTCTTATGTAATTGAATTGAACGAATGAGTTAGTCAAATAACTAAATAAAACATTTGAGTAAGTTTTTATGTAATTGAATTGAACGAATGAGTTAATCAAATAACTAAATAAAACTATTGAGTAAGTTTTTATGTAATTGAATTGAACAAATGAGTTAATCAAATAACTAAATAAAACACTCAAGTAAGTTATAATGTAATTGAATTGAACGAAAGAAGTGAATCAAATAAATATAAATAAAACACTTGAGTAAGTTATTATTTAATTAAATTGAACGAAAAAGTTAATCAAATAACTAAATAAAACACTTGAGTAAGTTATTATGTAATTGAATTGAACAAATGAGTTAATCAAATAACTAAATAAAACATTTGAGTAAGTTTTTATGTAATTGAATTGAACGAATGAGTTAATCAAATGTTTAAATGAAACACTTGAGTAAATTATAATGTAATTAAATTGAACGAAAGAAGTGAATCAAATAAATAAAAATAAAACACTTGAGTAAGTTATTATGTAATTGAATTGAACGAAGAAGTTAATCAAATAACTAAATAAAACACTTGATTAAGTTTTTATGTAATTGAATTGAACGAATGAGTTAATCAAATAACTAAATAAAACATTTGAGTAAGTTATTATGTAATTCAATTGAACGAATAAGTTAATCATAATAACTAAATAAAACACTAGAGTAAGTTATAATGTAATTGAATTGAACGAAGGAGTTAATCAAATAACTAAATAAAACATTTGAGTAAGTTATTATGTAATTCAATTGAACGAATGAGTTAATCAAATAACTAAATAAAACACTCGAGTAATTTATTATGTAATTGAATTGAACGAATAAGTTAATCAAATAACTACATAAAACATTTGAGTAAGTTATTATGTAATTGAATTAAACGAATGAGTTAATCAAATAACTAAATAAAACACTCGAGTAAGTTATTATGTAATTGAATTGAACGAAAGGAGTTAATCAAATAACTAAATAAAACATTCGAGTAAGTTATTATGTAATTGAATTGAACGAAAGGAGTTAATCAAATAACTAAATAAAACATTTGAGTAAGTTATTATGTAATTGAATTGAACGAATGAGTTAATCAAATAACTAAATAAAACACTCGAGTAAGTTATAATGTAATTGAATTGAACGAAGGAGTTAATCTAATAACTACATAAAACACTTGAGTAAGTTATAATGTAATTGAATTGAACGAAGGAGTTAATCAAATAACTAAATAAAACATTTGAGTAAGTTATTATGTAATTGAATTGAACGAATGAGTTAATCAAATAACTAAATAAAACACTCGAGTAAGTTATTATGTAATTGAATTGAACGAATGAGTTAATCAAATAACTAAATAAAACACTCGAGTAAGTTATAATGTAATTGAATTTAACGAAAGGAGTTAATCAAATAACTAAATAAAACACTTGATTAAGTTTTTATGTAATTGAATTGAACGAATGAGTTAATCAAATAACTAAATAAAACACTTGAGTAAGTTATTATGTAATTGAATTGAACGAATGAGTTAATCAAATAACTAAATAAAACATTTGAGTAAGTTATTACGTAATTGAATTGAACGAAGGAGTTAATCAAATAACTAAATAAAACACTCGAGTAAGTTATTATGTAATTGAATTGAACGAAAGGAGTTAATCAAATAACTAAATAAAATACTCGAGTAAGTTATTATGTAATTGAATTGAACGAATGAGTTAATCAAATAACTAAATAAAACACTTGAGTAAGTTAATATGTAATTGTATTGAACGAAGGAGTTAATGAAATAACTAAATAAAACACTTGAGTAAGTTTTTATGTAATTGAATTGAACGAATGAGTTAGTCAAATAACTAAATAAAACATTTGAGTAAGTTTTTATGTAATTGAATTGAACGAATGAGTTAATCAAATAACTAAATAAAACTATTGAGTAAGTTTTTATGTAATTGAATTGAACGAATGAGTTAATCAAATAACTAAATAAAACACTCAAGTAAGTTATAATGTAATTGAATTGAACGAAAGAAGTGAATCAAATAAATATAAATAAAACACTTGAGTAAGTTATTATTTAATTAAATTGAACGAAAAAGTTAATCAAATAACTAAATAAAACACTTGAGTAAGTTATTATGTAATTGAATTGAACGAATGAGTTAATCAAATAACTAAATAAAATATTTGAGTAAGTTTTTATGTAATTGAATTGAACGAATGAGCTAATCTAATAACTACATAAAACACTTGAGTAAGTTATAATGTAAGTGAATTGATCGAAGGAGTTAATCAAATAACTAAATAAAACATTTGACTAAGTTATTATGTAATTCAATTGAACGAATGAGTTAACCAAATAACTAAATAAAACACTAGAGTAAGTTATTATGTAATTGAATTGAACGAATAAGTTAATCAAATAACTAAATAAAACACTCGTGTAAGTTATAATGTAATTCAACTTAATGAAAGGAGTTAATCAAATAACTAAATAAAATATTTGAGTAAGTTATTATGTAATTGAATTGAACGAATGAGTTAATCAAATAACTAAATAAAACACTTGAGTATGTTATTATGTAATTGAATTGAACGAAATTAGTTAATCAAATAACTAAATAAAACATTCGATTAAGTTATTGTGTAATTGATTGGAACGTAAGAGTTAATCAAATAACTAAATAAAACACTTGAGTAAGTTATTATGTAATTGAATTGAACGAATGAGTTAATCAAATAACTAAATAAAACACTCGAGTAAGTTATAATGTAATTGAATTGAACGAAGGAGTTAATCTAATAACTACGTAAAACACTTGAGTAAGTTATAATGTAATTGAATTTAACGAAGCAGTTAATCAAATAACTAAATTAAAACATTTGAGTAAGTTACTATGTAATTGAATTGAACGAATGAGTTAATCAAATAACTAAATAAAACACTCGAGTAAGTTATTATGTAATTGAATTGAACGAATAAGTTAATCAAATAACTAAATAAAACACTCGTGTAAATTATTATGTAATTGAATTGAACGAATGAGTTAATCAAATAACTAAATAATACGCTTGAGTAAGTTATTATGCAATTGAATTGAACGAAGGAGTTAATCAAATAACTAAATAAAACACTTGAGTAAGTTTTTATGTAATTGAATTGAACGAATGAGTTAGTCAAATAACTAAATAAAACATTTGAGTAAGTTTTTATGCAATTGAATTGAACGAATGAGTTAATCAAATAACTAAATAAAACTGTTGAGTAAGTTTTTATGTAATTGAATTGAACGAATGAGTTAATCAAATAACTAAATAAAACATTGAAGTAAGTTATAATGTAATTGAATTGAACGAAAGAAGCGAATCAAATAAATATAAATAAAACACTTGAATAAGTTATTATGTAATTTAATTGAACGAATAAGTTAATCAAATAACTAAGTAAAACACTTGAGTAAGTTATTATGTAATTGAATTGAACGAATGAGTTAATCAAATAACTAAATAAAACATTTGAGTAAGTTGTTATGTAATTAGATTGAACGAATGAGTTAATCAAATAACTAGATAAAACACTTGAGTAAATTATAATGTAATTGAATTGAACGAAAGGAGTTAATCAAATAACTAATTAAAACACTCGAGTAAGTTATAATGTAATTGAACGAAGAAGTTAATCAAATAACTAAATCAAACACATGATTAAGTTTTTATGTAATTGAATTGAACGAATGAGTTAATCAAACGACTAAATAAAACACTTGAGTAAGTTATTATGTAATTGAATTGAACGAATGAGTTAATCTAATAACTACATAAAACACTTGAGTAAGTTATAATATAATTGAATTGAACGAAGGAGTTAATCAAATAACTAAATAAAACATTTGAGTAAGTTATTATGTAATTCAATTGAACGAATGAGCTAACCAAATAACTAAATAAAACGCTCGAGTAAGTTATAATGTAATTGAATTGAACGAAGAAATTAATCAAAAAACTAAATAAAACACTTGATTAAGTTTTTATGTAATTGAATTGAGCGAATGTGTTAATCAAATGACTAAATAAAACACTTGAGTAAGTTATTATGTAATTGAATTGAACGAATGAGTTAATCTAATAACTACATAAAACACTTGAATAAGTTGTAATGTAATTGAATTGAACGAATGAGTTAATCTAATAACTAAATAAAACATTTGAGTAAGTTATTATGTAATTCAATTGAACGAATGAGTTAACCAAATAACTAAATAAAACACTCGACTAAGTTATTATGTAATTGAATTGAACGAATGAGTTAATCAAATAACTAAATAAAACACTCGAGTAAGTTATAATGTAATTGAATTGAACGAAGGAGTTAATCAAATAACTAAGTAAAACACTTGAGTAAGTTATAATGTAATTGAATTGAACGAATGAGTTAATCAAATAACTAAATTAAAACATTTGAGTAAGTTACTATGTAATTGAATTGAAAGAATGAGTTAATCAAATAACTAAATAAAACACTCGTGTAAATTATTATATAATTGAATTGAACGAATGAGTTAATCAAATAATTAAATAATACGCTTGAGTAAGTTATTATGCAATTGAATTGAATAAAGGAGTTAATCATATAACTAAATAAAACACTTGAGTAAGTTTTTATGTAATTGAATTGAACGAATGAGTTAGTCAAATAACTAAATAAAACATTTGAGTAAGTTTTTATGCAATTGAATTGAACGAATGAGTTAATCAAATAACTAAATAAAACACTTGAGTAAGTTTTTATGTAATTGAATTGAACGAATGAGTTAATCAAATAACTAAATAAAACACTCAAGTAAGTTATAATGTAATTGAATTGAACGAAAGAAGTGAATCAAATAAATATAAATAAAACACTTGAGTAAGTTATTATGTAATTGAATTGAACGAATGAGTTAATCAAATAACTAAATAAAACACTTGAGTAAGTTATTATGTAATTGAATTGAACGAATGAGTTAATCAAATAACTAAATAAAACATTTGAGTAAGTTTTTATGTAATTGAATTGAACGAATGAGTTAATCAAATAACTAAATAAAACACTTGAGTAAGTTATTATGTAATTGAATTGAACGAATAAGTTAATCAAATAAATAAAAATAAAACACTTGAGTAAGTTATTATGTAATTGAATTGAACGAAGAAGTTAATCAAATAACTAAATAAAACACTTGATTAAGTTTTTATGTAATTGAATTGAACGAATGAGTTAATCAAATAACTAAATAAAACATTTGAGTAAGTTATTATGTAATTCAATTGAACGAATAAGTTAATCTAATAACTAAATAAAACACTTGAGTAAGTTATAATGTAATTGAATTGAACGAAGGAGTTAATCAAATAACTAAATAAAACATTTGAGTAAGTTATTATGTAATTCAATTGAACGAATGAGTTAATCAAATAACTAAATAAAACACTCGAGTAATTTATTATGTAATTGAATTGAACGAATAAGTTAATCAAATAACTACATAAAACATTTGAGTAATTTATTATGTAATTGAATTAAACGACTGAGTTAATCAAATAACTAAATAAAACACTCGAGTAAGTTATTATGTAATTGAATTGAACGAAAGGAATTAATCAAATAACTAAATAAAACATTCGAGTAAGTTATTGTGTAATTGAATTGAACGAAAGAGTTAATCAAATAACTAAATAAAACATCTCAGTAAGCTATTATGTAATTGAATTGAACGAATGAATTAATCAAATAACTAAATAAAACGCTCGAGTAAGTTATAATGTAATTGAATTGAACGAAGGAGTTAATCTAATAATTACATAAAACACTTGAGTAAGTTATAATATAATTGGATTGAACGAAGGAATTAATGAAATAACTAAATAAAACATTTGAGTAAGTTATTATGTAATTGAATTGAACGAATGAGTTAATCAAATAACTAAATAATACACTCGAGTAAGTTATTATGTAATTGAATTGAACGAATAAGTTAACCAAATAACTAAATAAAACTATCGAGTAAGTTATAATGTAATTGAATTTAACGAAAGGAGTTAATCAATTAACTAAACAAAACAGTTGATTAAGTTTTTATGTAATTGAATTGAACGAATGAGTTAATCAAATAACTAAATAAAACACTTGAGTAAGTTATTATGTAATTGAATTGAACGAATGAGTTAATCAAATAACTAAATAAAACATTTGAGTAAGTTATTATGTAATTGAATTGAACGAAGGAGTTAATCAAATAACTAAATAAAACACTCGAGTAAGTTATTATGTAATTGAATTGAACGAAAGGAGTTAATCAAATAACTAAATAAAATACTCGAGTAAGTTATTATGTAATTGAATTGAACGAATGAGTTAATCAAATAACTAAATAAAACACTTGAGTAAGTTAATATGTAATTGTATTGAACGAAGGAGTTAATGAAATAACTAAATAAAACACTTGAGTAAGTTTTTATGTAATTGAATTGAACGAATGAGTTAGTCAAATAACTAAATAAAACATTTGAGTAAGTTTTTATGTAATTGAATTGAACGAATGAGTTAATCAAATAACTAAATAAAACTATTGAGTAAGTTTTTATGTAATTGAATTGAACAAATGAGTTAATCAAATAACTAAATATAACTAAATAAAACACTCAAGTAAGTTATATAATGTAATTGAATTGAACGAAAGAAGTGAATCAAATAAATATAAATAAAACACTTGAGTAAGTTATTATGTAATTGAATTGAACGAAAAAGTTAATCAAATAACTAAATAAAACACTTGAGTAAGTTATTATGTAATTGAATTGAACGAATGAGTTAATCAAATAACTAAATAAAATATTTGAGTAAGTTTTTATGTAATTGAATTGAACGAATGAGTTAATCTAATAACTACATAAAACACTTGAGTAAGTTATAATGTAAGTGAATTGATCGAAGGAGTTAATCAAATAACTAAATAAAACATTTGACTAAGTTATTATGCAATTCAATTGAACGAATGAGTTAACCAAATAACTAAATAAAACACTAGAGTAAGTTATTATGTAATTGAATTGAACGAATAAGTTAATCAAATAACTAAATAAAACACTCGTGTAAGTTATAATGTAATTCAACTTAATGAAAGGAGTTAATCAAATAACTGAATAAAATATTTGAGTAAGTTAATATGTAATTGAATTGAACGACTGAGTTAATCAAATAACAAAATAAAACACTCGAGTATGTTATTATGTAATTGAATTGAACGAAAGGTGTTAATCAAATAACTAAATAAAACATTCGAGTAAGTTATTGTGTAATTGATTGGAACGAAAGAGTTAATCAAATAACTAAATAAAACAGTTGAGTAAGTTATTATGTAATTGAATTGAACGAATGAGTTAATCAAATAACTAAATAAAACACTCGAGTAAGTTATAATGTAATTGAATTGAACGAAGGAGTTAATCTAATAACTACGTAAAACACTTGAGTAAGTTATAATGTAATTGAATTTAACGAAGCAGTTAATCAAATAACTAAATAAAACATTTGAGTAAGTTACTATGTAATTGAATTGAACGAATGAGTTAATCAAATAACTAAATAAAACACTCGAGTAAGTTATTATGTAATTGAATTGAACGAATAAGTTAATCAAATAACTAAATAAAACACTCGAGTAAGTTATTATGTAATTGAATTGAACGAAAGAGTTAATCAAATAACTAAATAAAACACTTGAGTAAGTTATTATGCAATTGAATTGAACGAATGAGTTAGTCAAATAACTAAATAAAACACTTGAGTAAGTTTTTATGTAATTGAATTGAACGAATGAGTTAATCAAATAACTAAATAAAACATTTGAGTAAGTTTTTATGTAATTGAATTGAACGAATGAGTTAATCAAATAACTAAATAAAACACTTGAGTAAGTTATTATGTAATTGAATTGAACGAAAGGAGTTAATCAAATAACTAAATAAAACACTCGAGTAAGTTATAATGTAATTGAATTGAACGAAAGAAGTTAATCAAATAAACTAAATAAAACACTTGAGTAAGTTATTATGTAATTGAATTGAACGAATGAGTTAATCAAATAACTAAATAAAACACTTGAGTAAGTTATTATGTAATTGAATTGAACGAATGAGTTAATCAAATAACTAAATAAAACACTTGAGTAAGTTATTATGTAATTGAATTGAACGAATGAGTTAATCAAATAACTAAATAAAACACTTGAGTAAGTTATTATGTAATTGAATTGAACGAAAGGAGTTAATCAAATAACTAAATAAAACACTTGAGTAAGTTATAATGTAATTGAATTGAACGAATGAGTTAATCAAATAACTAAATAAAACACTTGAGTAAGTTATTATGTAATTGAATTGAACGAATGAGTTAATCAAATAACTAAATAAAACACTTGAGTAAGTTATTATGTAATTGAATTGAACGAATGAGTTAATCAAATAACTAAATAAAACACTTGAGTAAGTTATAATGTAATTGAATTGAACGAAGGAGTTAATCAAATAACTAAATAAAACACTTGAGTAAGTTATTATGTAATTGAATTGAACGAATGAGTTAATCAAATAACTAAATAAAACACTCGAGTAAGTTATAATGTAATTGAATTGAACGAAAGAGTTAATCAAATAACTAAATAAAACACTTGAGTAAGTTATTATGTAATTGAATTGAACGAATGAGTTAATCAAATAACTAAATAAAACACTTGAGTAAGTTATTATGTAATTGAATTGAACGAATGAGTTAATCAAATAACTAAATAAAACACTTGAGTAAGTTATAATGTAATTGAATTGAACGAATGAGTTAATCAAATAACTAAATAAAACACTTGAGTAAGTTATTATGTAATTGAATTGAACGAATGAGTTAATCAAATAACTAAATAAAACATTTGAGTAAGTTATTATGTAATTGAATTGAACGAATGAGTTAATCAAATAACTAAATAAAACACTCGAGTAAGTTATAATGTAATTGAATTGAACGAAGGAGTTAATCAAATAACTAAATAAAACACTTGAGTAAGTTATTATGTAATTGAATTGAACGAAGGAGTTAATCAAATAACTAAATAAAACACTTGAGTAAGTTATTATGTAATTGAATTGAACGAATGAGTTAATCAAATAACTAAATAAAACACTTGAGTAAGTTATTATGTAATTGAATTGAACGAATAAGTTAATCAAATAACTAAATAAAACACTCGAGTAAGTTATTATGTAATTGAATTGAACGAATGAGTTAATCAAATAACTAAATAAAACACTTGAGTAAGTTATTATGTAATTGAATTGAACGAAGGAGTTAATCAAATAACTAAATAAAACACTTGAGTAAGTTATTATGTAATTGAATTGAACGAATGAGTTAATCAAATAACTAAATAAAACACTTGAGTAAGTTATTATGTAATTGAATTGAACGAATGAGTTAATCAAATAACTAAATAAAACACTTGAGTAAGTTATTATGTAATTGAATTGAACGAATGAGTTAATCAAATAACTAAATAAAACACTTGAGTAAGTTATAATGTAATTGAATTGAACGAAAGAGTTAATCAAATAACTAAATAAAACACTTGAGTAAGTTATTATGTAATTGAATTGAACGAATGAGTTAATCAAATAACTAAATAAAACACTTGAGTAAGTTATTATGTAATTGAATTGAACGAATGAGTTAATCAAATAACTAAATAAAACATTTGAGTAAGTTATTATGTAATTGAATTGAACGAATGAGTTAATCAAATAACTAAATAAAACACTTGAGTAAGTTATAATGTAATTGAATTGAACGAAAGGAGTTAATCAAATAACTAAATAAAACACTCGAGTAAGTTATAATGTAATTGAACGAAGAAGTTAATCAAATAACTAAATAAAACACTTGAGTAAGTTATTATGTAATTGAATTGAACGAATGAGTTAATCAAATAACTAAATAAAACACTTGAGTAAGTTATTATGTAATTGAATTGAACGAATGAGTTAATCAAATAACTAAATAAAACACTTGAGTAAGTTATTATGTAATTGAATTGAACGAAGGAGTTAATCAAATAACTAAATAAAACACTTGAGTAAGTTATTATGTAATTGAATTGAACGAATGAGTTAATCAAATAACTAAATAAAACACTCGAGTAAGTTATTATGTAATTGAATTGAACGAAGAAGTTAATCAAATAACTAAATAAAACACTTGAGTAAGTTATTATGTAATTGAATTGAACGAATGAGTTAATCAAATAACTAAATAAAACACTTGAGTAAGTTATTATGTAATTGAATTGAACGAATGAGTTAATCAAATAACTAAATAAAACACTTGAGTAAGTTATTATGTAATTGAATTGAACGAATGAGTTAATCAAATAACTAAATAAAACACTTGAGTAAGTTATTATGTAATTGAATTGAACGAATGAGTTAATCAAATAACTAAATAAAACATTCGAGTAAGTTATTATGTAATTGAATTGAACAAAAGGAGTTAATCAAATAACTAAATAAAACACTCGAGTAAGTTATAATGTAATTGAATTGAACGAAAGGAGTTAATCAAATAACTAAATAAAACACTTGAGTAAGTTATTATGTAATTGAATTGAACGAATGAGTTAATCAAATAACTAAATAAAACACTTGAGTAAGTTATTATGTAATTGAATTGAACGAATGAGTTAATCAAATAACTAAATAAAACATTTGAGTAAGTTATTATGTAATTGAATTGAACGAAGGAGTTAATCAAATAACTAAATAAAACACTCGAGTAAGTTATTATGTAATTGAATTGAACGAAAGGAGTTAATCAAATAACTAAATAAAACACTCGAGTAAGTTATTATGTAATTGAATTGAACGAATGAGTTAATCAAATAACTAAATAAAACACTTGAGTAAGTTATTATGTAATTGAATTGAACGAAGGAGTTAATCAAATAACTAAATAAAACACTTGAGTAAGTTTTTATGTAATTGAATTGAACGAATGAGTTAATCAAATAACTAAATAAAACACTTGAGTAATTTATTATGTAATTGAATTGAACGAATGAGTTAATCAAATAACTAAATAAAACACTTGAGTAATTTATTATGTAATTGAATTGAACGAATGAGTTAATCAAATAACTAAATAAAACACTTGAGTAAGTTATAATGTAATTGAATTGAACGAAAAGAAGTTAATCAAATAAACTAAATAAAACACTTGAGTAAGTTATTATGTAATTGAATTGAACGAAAGAGTTAATCAAATAACTAAATAAAACACTTGAGTAAGTTATTATGTAATTGAATTGAACGAATGAGTTAATCAAATAACTAAATAAAACACTTGAGTAAGTTATTATGTAATTGAATTGAACGAATGAGTTAATCAAATAACTAAATAAAACACTTGAGTAAGTTATAATGTAATTGAATTGAACGAAGAAGTTAATCAAATAACTAAATAAAACATTTGAGTAAGTTATTATGTAATTGAATTGAACGAATGAGTTAATCAAATAACTAAATAAAACACTCGAGTAAGTTATAATGTAATTGAATTGAACGAAAGGAGTTAATCAAATAACTAAATAAAACACTTGAGTAAGTTATATATGTAATTGAATTGAACGAAGGAGTTAATCAAATAACAAAATAAAACACTCGAGTAAGTTATTATGTAATTGAATTGAACGAAAGGAGTTAATCAAATAACTAAATAAAACATTCGAGTAAGTTATTATGTAATTGAATTGAACGAAAGAGTTAATCAAATAACTAAATAAAACACTTGAGTAAGTTATTATGTAATTGAATTGAACGAATGAGTTAATCAAATAACTAAATAAAACACTCGAGTAAGTTATTATGTAATTGAATTGAACGAAGGAGTTAATCAAATAACTAAATAAAACACTTGAGTAAGTTATAATGTAATTGAATTGAACGAAGGAGTTAATCAAATAACTAAATAAAACATTTGAGTAAGTTATTATGTAATTGAATTGAACGAATGAGTTAATCAAATAACTAAATAAAACACTTGAGTAAGTTATTATGTAATTGAATTGAACGAATGAGTTAATCAAATAACTAAATAAAACACTCGAGTAAGTTATTATGTAATTGAATTGAACGAATGAGTTAATCAAATAACTAAATAAAACACTTGAGTAAGTTATTATGTAATTGAATTGAACGAATGAGTTAATCAAATAACTAAATAAAACACTTGAGTAAGTTATTATGTAATTGAATTGAACGAATGAGTTAATCAAATAACTAAATAAAACACTTGAGTAAGTTATTATGTAATTGAATTGAACGAATGAGTTAATCAAATAACTAAATAAAACACTCGAGTAAGTTATTATGTAATTGAATTGAACGAAAGGAGTTAATCAAATAAACTAAATAAAACACTTGAGTAAGTTATTATGTAATTGAATTGAACGAAGGAGTTAATCAAATAACTAAATAAAACACTTGAGTAAGTTATTATGTAATTGAATTGAACGAATGAGTTAATCAAATAACTAAATAAAACACTTGAGTAAGTTATTATGTAATTGAGATTGAACGAATGAGTTAATCAAATAACTAAATAAAACACTTGAGTAAGTTATTATGTAATTGAATGGAACGAAGTATTTAATCAAATAACTAAATAAAACACTCGAGTAAGTTATAATGTAATTGAACGAAGGAGTTAATCAAATAACTAAATAAAACACTTGAGTAAGTTTTTATGTAATTGAATTGAACGAATGAGTTAATCAAATAACTAAATAAAACACTTGAGTAAGTTATTATGTAATTGAATTGAACGAATGAGTTAATCAAATAACTAAATAAAACACTTGAGTAAGTTATAATGTAATTGAATTGAACGAAGGAGTTAATCAAATAACTAAATAAAACATTTGAGTAAGTTATTATGTAATTGAATTGAACGAATGAGTTAATCAAATAACTAAATAAAACACTAGAGTAAGTTATTATGTAATTGAATTGAACGAATAAGTTAATCAAATAACTAAATAAAACACTCGAGTAAGTTATAATGTAATTGAATTGAACGAAAGGAGTTAATCAAATAACTAAATAAAACATTTGAGTAAGTTAATATGTAATTGAATTGAACGAAGGAGTTAATCAAATAACTAAATAAAACACTCGAGTAAGTTATTATGTAATTGAATTGAACGAAGGAGTTAATCAAATAACTAAATAAAACATTCGAGTAAGTTATTATGTAATTGAATTGAACGAAAGAGTTAATCAAATAACTAAATAAAACACTTGAGTAAGTTATTATGTAATTGAATTGAACGAATGAGTTAATCAAATAACTAAATAAAACACTCGAGTAAGTTATAATGTAATTGAATTGAACGAAGGAGTTAATCTAATAACTACATAAAACACTTGAGTAAGTTATAATGTAATTGAATTGAACGAAGGAGTTAATCAAATAACTAAATAAAACATTTGAGTAAGTTATTATGTAATTGAATTGAACGAATGAGTTAATCAAATAACTAAATAAAACACTCGAGTAAGTTATTATGTAATTGAATTGAACGAATAAGTTAATCAAATAACTAAATAAAACACTCGTGTAAGTTATTATGTAATTGAATTGAACGAATGAGTTAATCAAATAACTAAATAAAACACTTGAGTAAGTTATTATGTAATTGAATTGAACGAATGAGTTAATCAAATAACTAAATAAAACACTGGAGTAAGTTATTATGTAATTGAATTGAACGAAGGAGTTAATCAAATAACTAAATAAAACACTCGAGTAAGTTATTATGTAATTGAATTGAACGAAAGGAGTTAATCAAATAACTAAATAAAACACTCGAGTAAGTTATTATGTAATTGAATTGAACGAATGAGTTAATCAAATAACTAAATAAAACACTTGAGTAAGTTATTATGTAATTGAATTGAACGAAGGAGTTAATCAAATAACTAAATAAAACACTTGAGTAAGTTTTTATGTAATTGAATTGAACGAATGAGTTAATCAAATAACTAAATAAAACATTTGAGTAAGTTATTATGTAATTGAATTGAACGAATGAGTTAATCAAATAACTAAATAAAACTATTGAGTAAGTTATTATGTAATTGAATTGAACGAATGAGTTAATCAAATAACTAAATAAAACACTCGAGTAAGTTATAATGTAATTGAATTGAACGAAAGGAGTTAATCAAATAAATCTAAATAAAACACTTGAGTAAGTTATTATGTAATTGAATTGAACGAAAAAGTTAATCAAATAACTAAATAAAACACTTGAGTAAGTTATTATGTAATTGAATTGAACGAATGAGTTAATCAAATAACTAAATAAAACATTTGAGTAAGTTATTATGTAATTGAATTGAACGAATGAGTTAATCTAATAACTACATAAAACACTTGAGTAAGTTATAATGTAATTGAATTGAACGAAGGAGTTAATCAAATAACTAAATAAAACATTTGACTAAGTTATTATGTAATTGAATTGAACGAATGAGTTAACCAAATAACTAAATAAAACACTAGAGTAAGTTATTATGTAATTGAATTGAACGAATAAGTTAATCAAATAACTAAATAAAATATTTGAGTAAGTTAATATGTAATTGAATTGAACGACTGAGTTAATCAAATAACAAAATAAAACACTCGAGTATGTTATTATGTAATTGAATTGAACGAAAGGTGTTAATCAAATAACTAAATAAAACATTCGAGTAAGTTATTGTGTAATTGATTGGAACGAAAGAGTTAATCAAATAACTAAATAAAACAGTTGAGTAAGTTATTATGTAATTGAATTGAACGAATGAGTTAGTCAAATAACTAAATAAAACACTCGAGTAAGTTATAATGTAATTGAATTGAACGAAGGAGTTAATCTAATAACTACGTAAAACACTTGAGTAAGTTATAATGTAATTGAATTTAACGAAGCAGTTAATCAAATAACTAAATTAAAACATTTGAGTAAGTTACTATGTAATTGAATTGAACGAATGAGTTAATCAAATAACTAAATAAAACACTCGAGTAAGTTATTATGTAATTGAATTGAACGAATAAGTTAATCAAATAACTAAATAAAACACTCGTGTAAATTATTATGTAATTGAATTGAACGAATGAGTTAATCAAATAACTAAATAATACGCTTGAGTAAGTTATTATGCAATTGAATTGAACGAATGAGTTAGTCAAATAACTAAATAAAACACTTGAGTAAGTTTTTATGCAATTGAATTGAACGAATGAGTTAGTCAAATAACTAAATAAAACATTTGAGTAAGTTTTTATGCAATTGAATTGAACGAATGAGTTAATCAAATAACTAAATAAAACTGTTGAGTAAGTTTTTATGTAATTGAATTGAACGAATGAGTTAATCAAATAACTAAATAAAACACTCAAGTAAGTTATAATGTAATTGAATTGAACGAAAGAAGTGAATCAAATAAATATAAATAAAACACTTGAGTAAGTTATTATGTAATTTAATTGAACGAATAGAGTTAATCAAATAACTAAGTAAAACACTTGATTAAGTTATTATGTAATTGAATTGAACGAATGAGTTAATCAAATAACTAAATAAAACATTTGAGTAAGTTGTTATGTAATTAGATTGAACGAATGAGTTAATCAAATAACTAGATAAAACACTTGAGTAAATTATAATGTAATTGAATTGAACGAAAGGAGTTAATCAAATAACTAATTAAAACACTCGAGTAAGTTATAATGTAATTGAATTGAACGAAGAGTTAATCAAATAACTAAATAAAACACTTGATTAAGGTTTTTATGTAATTGAATTGAACTAATGAGTTAATTCAAACGACTAAATAAAACACTTGAGTAAGTTATTATGTAATTGAATTGAGCGAATGAGTTAATCTAATAACTACATAAAACACTTGAGTAAGTTATAATATAATTGAATTGAACGAAGGAGTTAATCAAATAACTAAATAAAACATTTGAGTAAGTTATTATGTAATTCAATTGAACGAATGAGCTAACCAAATAAGTAAATAAAACGCTCGAGTAAGTTATAATGTAATTGAATTGAACGAAGAAATTAATCAAAAAATTAAATAAAACACTTGATTAAGTTTTTATGTAATTGAATTGAGCGAATGTGTTAATCAAATGACTCAATAAAACACTTGAGTAAGTTGTTATGTAATTGAATTGAACGAATGAGTTAATCTAATAACTGCATAAAACACTTGAATAAGTTGTAATGTAATTGAATTGAACGAATGAGTTAATCTAATAACTAAATAAAACATTTGAGTAAGTTATTATGTAATTGAATTTAACGAAAGGAGTTAATCAAATAACTAAACAAAACAGTTGATTAAGTTTTTATGTAATTGAATTGAACGAATGAGTTAATCAAATAACTAAATAAAACACTTGAGTAAATTATTATGTAATTCAATTTAACGAAAGGAGTTAATCAAATAACTAAACAAAACAGTTGATTAAGTTTTTATGTAATTGAATTGAACGAATGAGTTAATCAAATAACTAAATAAAACACTTGAGTAAGTTATTATGTAATTGAATTGAACGAATGAGTTAATCAAATAACTAAATAAAACATTTGAGTAAGTTATTACGTAATTGAATTGAACGAAGGAGTTAATCAAATAACTAAATAAAACACTCGAGTAAGTTATTATGTAATTGAATTGAACGAAAGGAGTTAATCAAATAACTAAATAAAATACTCGAGTAAGTTATTACGTAATTGATTTGAACGAATGAGTTAATCAAATAACTAAATAAAACACTTGAGTAAGTTAATATGTAACTGTATTGAACGAAGGAGTTAATGAAATAACTAAATAAAACACATGAGTAAGTTTTTATGTAATTGAATTGAACGAATGAGTTAGTCAAATAACTAAATAAAACAGTTGAGTAAGTTTTTATGTAATTGAATTAAACGAATGAGTTAATCAAATAACTAATAAAACTATTGAGTAAGTTTTTATGTAATTGAATTGAACGAATGAGTTAATCAAATAACTAAATAAAACACTCAAGTAAGTTATAATGTAATTAAATTGAACGAAAGAAATGAATCAAATAAATATAAATAAAACACTTGAGTAAGTTATTATGTAATTGAATTGAACGAAAAAGTTAATCAAATAACTAAATAAAACACTTGAGTATGTTATTATGTAATTGAATTGAACGAATGAGTTAATCAAATAACTAAATAAAATATTTGAGTAAGTTTTTATGTAATTGAATTGAACGAATGAGTTAATCTAATAACTACATAAAACACTTGAGTAAGTTATAATGTAAGTGAATTGATCGAAGAAGTTAATCAAATAACTAAATAAAACATTTGACTAAGTTATTATGTAATTCAATTGAACGAATGAGTTAACCAAATAACTAAATAAAACACTAGAGTAAGTTATTATGTAATTGAATTGAACGAATAAGTTAATCAAATAACTAAATAAAACACTCGTGTAAGTTATAATGTAATTCAACTTAATGAAAGAAGTTAATCAAATAACTGAATAAAATATTTGAGTAAGTTAATATGTAATTCAATTGAACGACTGAGTTAATCAAATAACAAAATAAAACAATCGTGTATGTTATTATGTAATTGAATTGAACGAAAGGTGTTAATCAAATAAC